>NMXI01000081.1:0-110759 GCA_002851675.1 Verticillium nubilum
CCGTTGGCCCCTTTCGTTCAGAGATGTTGTCATTACATATTAAATAAAGAATTTTCGCTCGTGGATGCGGTTTATGGTTGCGTGAGTTTAGTTGGAAGTAATTGTTGCTGGGCACCTGGGTGCAAAGCCGGGCCGGGGTCTTGGCTCTTGGTCCCCCCGGGCCCGGCATCGAGAGGAAAGTGAGGGAAGGAAAATGGCGTCGAAGCTTGGATGTCGTGCTGCGTGCACACAAAATAAATGGCAAGGAATGTTGTACATGGGCCGCTGAGTAAGGGCCCCTCAGGGATATGTTGCTCGCTTCAAAATGAGACGTGATCAAGGATGGTCCATCGCGTGACTGCAACGTATATACTGGGCTGGTTACTGATGGAGGTGGTCTATTCGGCATGGAAGTCCTGAGCCGTCATGTTGGTGAATTGGAAGTTCCTGGCTCTGGACTGTCCGGGAGACGCTTTCAAGGAGGCATCGCACCAGTTGTACTCGGCATTGCCCCCTTGAAAGGAAGGGAAGAAAGCCGGGCCTATGTTCGTGGACGGGTATGATGGTGTTGAAGGCTGGCTGCCACAATTTGGTGCGACATAGCTCGGAAGACTGGCGGACATGACGGGAAACTCTGCCTCGAATCCACCCAGTCCCGGTGTCACCAAGGGCTCATCAGAGACACCGCTGTAGTCAAAAGTTGTCTGTAGGTGGTTGTTGGGGAACATGATGCCGGAAAAGTTGCTCATGAGACCAGGCGTGTCGGGCGGCGTACGCATGGTGGGATCCATGTGGAACTGTGCAGAAGGGAGACCCCCTTGATAAGTGTATCGCTTGTCTTCCTCCGACGCCGAAGATGAGACAGTGTGTTCTCTAATGGCTTGTGAATCAACGATGACAGGTGTGTTGGGCGTCGGCGGCGCCGCTGAGCAGTGCGGTACCGGTGCTACAGGTGTGCGTGCTGCCATCTGGAGGAGCAGATTCTCTTGGTTCCGGTCAAAATACATCGGCGATCGCGGTGTTGCGCTCACGGGCTTCTGAATTCCGCGAGGCAGGCTGCCTGTAGCAGAGGCAACGCGGCGCATTGGGCTCGGAAGCTCAGACCGACGAGGCATGTCCATCCCTGTCTTCATGCCAGCCTGATTGTACGAGAAGCTTCGCATGCATCCGGTGCCAAGCTGGGCAGGACGCTTCGTGTTGCGTCGACTGGCGATGTCCATAGGCGGAGATTTGAAGTGGAGACTGGGGATTCCCGACATCGGCGACTGAGCAGAGTCCGGCGACAGGTGTTCGAACTTGATGGCATCTGCACTGCGCGCTTGAGCCTCCTCCAGATTGACTGAGCCGTACCGCGAGGCGAAGGAACTCATAGAATCCTCAATATCGACACCACTAGACATGCTCTGGAACCCGGCGTATGAAGAAGTAGTCGATGAGTCTGGAGCCGTCGCAGAGTAGTGAGTGGGAATGGAGAGGGTGAGAGGTCCAGGTCCTTGCTGCTCGGGCATCTCGGCTGACGCAATGGACGAGAAGTCGCAAGGTGACTGCGAGGGGTAGAACATGCTGTCTGTTGTTGATGAGAAGTCGTTGAGGTTCTGTTCAGGGGCCTGGAAAGTGGAAGACGTGGGCGAGGCGCTGTCGGACTCCGAGTCGACAGTAAGCCCGTGTATTTCGTTCAGAGGCCGGTCCGCTGCGTCCGTGGCTTCAGGGCTGGCGGACGAATCTACGGAAGGGAATGGGGCGGCAGATGGGCGCAGGTCGTCATGATGGTCATCCTCGGGGTAGTACTCCTTGACCACATCCTGATTGGGCTGGTCCACCGCTTGCTCCGACTGCCGACGAGCCTCGTTCTCCTGAGTTCGCTTTTCCTGCTTTGCCTTGGCTCGTCTGTTTTGAAACCAGTTCTACAAACGTGTCAGTGAGGCAAAACGACAACAGGGGTTGAGGGGAATCAGTACGTTAATCCTCGCAATGTCCACCCGCATCTCCTCAGCAAGCTGCTTCTTCAGGCTGCTGTTCGGCTTGTGGTTCCTCTGGAACTCGCGCTCCAGCTTGTCAACCTCGTCCTTGGCTAGCCTGGGTTTCGTCTCCGTGGTCCTTGCGCCATGCTGGATCATGGCGTGGCGTCTCCAAGCTTCGGCATTGGCCTGGTACTGCAAAGCGGTGTTCGAGTGATATTGTCCATTGTTGTAGGAGCTGTACTGGTAGATGGGATAATTTGTGAAGTAATTCATGGTGGCTAATCTGCCCCGAGGGTTGGTGGTCCGGTCAGAGTCGGGGTCGAGAGGTGTTTTGGTGAGAATGCCTTGACAGGCAGTTGGGGCAACGAGCGTGGTTAAAATACAGAGCAGCGAAGGTCGTCTCAAGCTTGATAGTTGGTTACTGGTGTTGGATCCGAATCGAAATGAAAGACTTGAGGGTCGGAGGAAGGCGGCAAGGAAGCTGGTGGGATTGTAGGTTGTTGTAAAGAGTGTGGTGTTTGTGATGGAGGAGCTGGCTTTCGAGTCGTTTCAAGAAGAGGATCGAGGGGGGATTCGTCGAGGTTAAGACAAGAGCCAGAATCGGGCGAAGTTTCGGAAGGGCGGGCAGGGAAGGGCGGGCAGGGGAGAAGGGCGAGGGAAGGGTACGGAGAGAGTGAGACAGAAGACTGCCAAACGTGTTCCCCAGATCAAGGTACGATTTGCCTTTCCCTGTGAAGTAGACCCCTCGGGCGTTTGGTGAATTCTCAAACAGGGGAGAAAAAACAAGGAGCAGACGGTGGAAAGTCAGGAGGTGAGGTGGACGGAGCGCGGCTGGCGGGAGGGGGGTGAGAAGCTGATGTATCACCGACGTGTGCGAGTGTGGTCTGTGGTCTGTGGTCTGTGGTCTGTGGGAGGGATGTGGGTGTAAGTCGTGCGGTGATGTGGTGCGCGCTGGGGGGAGAAGGGGGGACGTAGTGCGCTGGGGTGCGCTGTGCTGCGGTAGGCGCTGGGGTGGCGGCAGGGCGGCACCAGGGGCAGGTAGGGGGGAGGCCCTTGACGGGAGGAGATCGTGTTAGATTGAGGTCAAGTAAGGTAGCGGCCTTGTATTCGACCAGGGAGTACATGTGGTGACAGCCTCGGAAAGGAAAGGCAAGCAAGACGGGGTGGGCTGGTGGGGATGGGAGGCCCAGGAAGTCAGCCCAAGACACACAAGAAGCAGGCAGAGACTTGCAAGCCTGCATCACCAGCAGCACCAGAGCCTTCGTCCTAATCTTCCGACCTGCTGCCCAGGGACGCACACAGCACACGGCACCCGCACGACGCGCGCGCTGGGCTGGCTCGGGCTCGGACTTGGACCTGGTCGGTCTTGGGCTTGCAGCTGGCTGTCGGTCCCCTTTCCTGCTGCAGCCAGCAGGCCCAGCAAAAAGCGGCAGAAAAAGAGAAGTGTGTGAGCAAAGAGCAAAAGTGGTGGTGGGTATGGCCCACTCCGAACGAACCCCCCTGATCCTGGCTTCTGCAGGCTCCTGGGCCACCCCCTACTGCCCCTTGACCGGTGCCACATGAGGTGCTGGACCGCGGTCCCCTGCCTTGCGAGCTGAAGATAGGCCGAGCGAGGCCCAGCGATAGGGATTGGCAGGTCCAGCTTGCGGCGAGGGCGAGCAGAACGGGGCGAGGGGGGAACAAGACATATTGATCGTAAGGTTCTGTTGGAACTGGGACGTAAGTAGGTCGAGGGTTGGCGGACAGAACGCGAGCGACCAAGCGCGCGACGTGATTTAGGGGCCAGAAAATCAAGGGGACCGACGCGGTCCAATGTCGTCTCGTCGTATGGCTAGCCGGCGTGGCGTGTTGGCAACCGCGACGCGTTTCGATGGTTCAACGGTTCAACGATGAGAATGGTACCGGGACGGGACGAGGGAGGCTATCGTCAGTCCTCACAGACCAAGCCAGCCATATGGGCCAGGGAGGCGGACTTGACGTCGGAGTGGGCACCCAGAGGGTGGCCAGGTGATGTGTGAGATCAGGGTGCCTTGGCTGGAGTAGGCGGTGGTGATTGATGACGAGGGATGGGACCCGAGCCGAATCGGACCAAACCAGACCTGACCTGACCAGAGCTGGCCTGACCTGACCTGACCTGACGAGGCAAAGGGCGAATGGCACACATCGTGCAACGGACGACAGATGGCGGATGCTACCCAGTCGATCATCGAGGGCGATCCGATTCGAACCGAGAAAGAATCAGAATGGCCCAAGGGGAGCTGAACTTTGCTCTGCGTTGCTGAGCCTCCGGAGCAGAATCAATAGGTGATCGCTTCTTTTTAGGAAGACTGTGGCTGTTCGGCAGTCGATCATCCGAAGCAACGGCGAGGACTTTCTCCCCTCTTCACTTGTCCTGAAGGTCGAAGCCGAGGCAAATAAGATCTTCTGAAAAGGATCTTGTCAAGTCTGCCATTTTTGGCCGTGATTGAGATGAAGCAACCTGAAAATAGTGGATTTATTGATTCGTCAAAGTGTGAGTGGTGATGAGGGCGTCGCCATGGCCAGATGACTGACTGCTGCTGACAGCAACAGTTGGAGACGACATAAAATGACCATGGCCACGACCATGACCATGGGATGATCACATCAAGGCGTCCAAGCAGCCATTTGGATCAGCTGGCAGGGGATGTCCAATCGTCGGGCTTGGCGTTATCCACATCTCCGAGCTCTGACTCCCATCCCGTTACCATCTTCATCTGGTGCCCAGTGCTCTTTCCCGTCCCTGGCTGGTGCCACAGCCTCCTTTGTCAGTTGGGGTAGGTACAACCGGGTCTTCTGTTCCTGAGGTGGACGTGGAGGTGGAGAATACTTTACATCCCCATGGCAGTCATGGATGGCACGACAAGGCAGGCTCACCATCCGAGACATTGCGAGTGCTGCTCTCCTTCTCCTCCTCTATTCTCCTTTCCTTGCTTCTTCAATGGCATCTTCATCCTAGAACTTCCCTCAATGTGTGCCTGCCTGCTGTCAAGGAAGTGAGGTAGGCACGACCGGGAGGTACCAGTCAGTACCTGCCCATGAAAGCCCTGAGAGCGCAGCTGCCCTGCCGTTGGGGGGAAACTTCGTCCTAAAGCTGCCCATCAACAACAACACAAAGAAAAAAAAACTTTCCCCCGTCGCGCCTCATCTCCTTCTGCTTGTCTTTTGCGGCATCACAGCCATTGTCATCCATCCCTCGTTTCTTCTTCCCCGCCTCCACTGACCCCCATCTCATTCCGTCCCATCCGTATTTCCGAACCGGGACATGAGCTTGCAGCAGTGGACGAAAACCTTCATCTTCGGCTCAGGCAAGCGGCTGCTACGCTGCAACGAGGCTTTGGCCGCCTGACACCCAGCCCTGCCTGTCCTGCTACAATGCCCTGTCCCCGGCCCCGTTCTGCTCTGCCACACTACAGCCAGCCTCCTTGCCATCTCCAAATAGTCCCTCTCCATACGATTTGATGGACACCGCTCCAATTGCCCCCGAAGCTGACAGTCAGTCATTTTATGCCAACAACACAAACACGGTGCGGTACGATGCGCATGTCTCTTCTGCGGAGCTTGGTCAGTGTCTCGGGTATTCGATTTGGATTGGCAGATGCATCATCCTTCGTCGCCTTACTCACCAGCTCATCTAGCGCGCATGGCAAGTGCAGCAACCACCAACCACATCGTCTGCGCCGTCATCGATCGTCAGGAACCAACCAGTTATCTTGCCTCTCAGTTCGAGTCGCAACCTTCAGCGACGGAATGAAGCATGGCCGACCATTTCGATCAGGCCTGCATTGCCACAGCCTCTCTCATGCATGGGAGAAGGTCCCCGGATGATATCCCCGGAGCCACCGGCTCTTCACTTCGACCTCCCTCTTGTGTCCATCGTCAAGACGAATGGAGCCACCTCGACGACCTTTGTGGTTTTCTTCGACCCCATCGCGGAATGGATCCTGCCCTGACCATCCACACCGGGCAGTTCCTCGCTCTTCGCCCCGCAACATTCAGAAATTGTATTCGTTCATTCGCTCGTGCAAGCGTTCCCTGTCTTTTCCCCGTTCTCCCCTGGCCCCTTGCCCGCGCTAATGCCGCCTATCCCCCCCCCCCCCCCCCCCTTTCTCTCCCCCGAAAGATGAGCGGGGGCGCGGGTGGGACTTGTAAGCGCAAAAAGTATCATGTACGTCAAGGATGGAGAAACCCTTTGTGTGGAATCTAGGGGTCAAGGTTATGTTGCTGGACAACATGATGGGAACCATCAATAAGCAGGGCTTGTTGATGGTCAAGTGGTGAGAGGATGGTTGTCTGTCGAGGGAATGGTCTCTGCCCCTGAGCTACCAGGGCAGCGCATCGTGTCCTGCAACAGTAACGCAATAGCATGTCGTCCAGCTGAGACACCCAGCGAATGACATTGTCGCCCACGAACACTGCGCAATCTCCGTTCCCGCCGCCAAAAACACTTTCCAAATGCTAATTCTTCAGCTATCTCATTTAGTCGCACGAATTGCTCCGAGTCGCACATGGCCGCCTCCTCGTTGCGCCGGCTGCGAGATTCAACTTGCATGAGCATCCACGTTATCGGAGGACTTCGGTAAGATCACGACACGACATGATTGTACTGGCGGAAGGGCTTCTTTGGTCAACAAGTTCTCCGAGAAATCATGGTCGGGACCGAAGGACGGAGACCAGGAGAACGATTGCAGTTTCCTGTCAGACTGCAGCAGCTGTCACAAAACCAATCCAACCATAGGGATGGATTCGAAATGTCGACGAGTAGGTGGCTTGCAGTCCCGCATCCATGAACATCCAAAAGAGGGGCCACCTACCTGATCACCACCACTCCAGGTTGCACTGGGAGCGAATGCATGCATACAGTACGTGAGATGCTATTTCTGTCCTCGGACCAATTTGTTGTCCACCGATCAGTCGCCATTGGCTGACACTCTTTCCGTCCTTCGCACCTAATCATCAGATTAAACCCCGTCGCCGTCCCTCGCCGAATCCCCAAGATTCGGGGAGCCGAAAGAGCCTGATCGCTGGGGCGGAAGAAACAAAGGAGAATCATAAACCTTAGTGTCCAGATTGGTCCCTTGGTGACTTGTTAGCGCCACATGGCCAGCTCGAAGCCGTTCGGACACCGCCAGTCCCGTTACGCTATTCCATATTGGATGATGAGCAGATCCCTGTCGCCGACGCCGTCGACAGAGGCACTCAGGCTAGACGTTTGTCGATGCCACATGTCTTTGTCAACGTTTCTCAACGGGTCTTACTTGAAGCCCAGGACGTCTTCCATCAATTATTACTGACAGCGTCAGCTCGGCGCGTTTCGCCAGACCTTTGTCGATTTTGGTCCTGGTCGCCGTGACATCGCGCACAATTACCGTGAGCAGTACCGAAGGCGAACACTATTTACATCACAAATGAGCGTGCCCACTTCCATCACCGCGTCGTAGCGCTACTGCATCCCCGCACATTGGCCAGTGCTCGACAGCCCATGGTTCTGGTTGCCGTCCTCGGCCTTAAGATGTGCAGTATAGGGTCACCTCTCATGGAAGCCCTGTGGCATGCTGCTGAGCTGCGACAGGAGGTCAGCACATGGTCACACTGTTGGCTAAGAAAAGGACGTGGGGGTTGTTTGGCACAGGAAACGGCACACATCCACCTCCCGAAGCCAGGACGCTGCTGGCATTTCACAGATTCAGCGGACCATACCCCGAGATATTCACACGCTGGTTGATTTGCGTCGGTCCCCGACGATCCTTCAAGTGGCCAGTTCTCGTCTGCATCCTTGCTACTATCACTCTTCAACGTCTAGATACCAGTTTACACCAGCGATTACCTCTGGTGGACATATGTCGTCCGGATAAGGCTCTTCCGGGAGTTTACCCAGTGGGTGTCGCCGATAGTGGTGGCGACTTGCAAGCCACGCCAGGGCACCGCAACGTTCTACAGTCCGGCCGCAAGTGCCCATTTTCTCAGTGCTTGACATGCAGTCTGGGGAAATATCTTCACGGACAATGAACTACGAGCCGTTAAGCTGCTGATTCAATCGACCCACTGCCCTTCGTGCGGCGATCCAACAGAAGCATCCTGCCCGCGCGACTCTAGCCTGCAAAGGCCCAAGTAGTTGGGAGTACTATTTCGGTACATTCGAAGCCTGTGCCATTCTGATGCACAGGCACCCTCGCGTGCAAGGCTCAACCTTTGACACCCACCTCTCATCTACATAGTATGGGCTGCCACCACAACTCACTGACCACTGTTCGATGACCACCAATGCACCCGGATGTTAAGACCTCAGGGCCGCGATGTCAATGTGGCGAACGGATCAGTGAGAAACTGCAGATTTCGCTTGATGGCAGTTGTTCAACCACATGCAACGAAAATCACTCGACCGGGCTTTGGCTGGGCTAAAAGGCCAGGCCGGCAGCGTCTCAGTGCACAGAGACGCTGTACGCCGGGCTGACAAACTGAACCCAGCACGCCGGTTGGACCAGACAGCTGGGACCGACGACGGGCGCAAAGCAGCTTGGCTGGAAACAGCCAGGAGTCAGAATCCCACCATCACACACCGACGAATGTCATCTACCAGCATCTCGAGGTCCAGGCCCATTGCTAAAATGGCGCACACACCAGTGTAGAAGCGAGAGAAGCGGGAACAGCGACAGCAGACTCGCACGCCTCCAGGCTTGCGCGCAATGGCGGGTTGCGATGGGGTATAAGCGGCAACGCATGTCTCAGATGGTCGTCGACAGAAAAGTTAGCAGAGGCCGTTTATTGGGCGGCATACGCTTGCACGCTGGGACCAAGTGCACTGGTGGTAGAGACAGTCAGCAATGGGTCAAGGGGGGGCGCCAAAATGGATCGCTTCAGTTGTCAAAGTCAACAGGAGGAGCCCGTTCCCTCCTCATCTCGCTTCTCCTAACCAACCCTGCACCGATCGTGACAAGCCAGCCACGAGCCTTCAGATGTCGGGCGAAGAATGATGGAGGGCGCTGGCGCTGCTACCGACCACTGGAGGCCTTCTGCCACCCCGTCAACCCTGGAGACCGGATTTGACGCCGCCACCCGGTTCAACCCCACAAGACGAGACCCCGCTGGCCCTTTCTGTATTATTCATCTCGCAACCGGGTATCGCTGGGAGCTCCCAGTCCTGACTCGCCGAGGTGCGCGCCATGAGGCTGTGCAGCTCGAGTCAAGTTGCAGTATGGCACACTTGGTATCCGTCCGTCGAAAACCCTCTGCTGGCGGCCCCCTTACAGGTGGTGGTACGGTACATGACTTTCTTCCTCCGTTGGATCACAGTCGATACGATATGACCGCGAAGTCAGCCCAAGGTCACGCGCCCCGTCCCGCAACCCGTCACCTCGCCAGCAGTCCATCGTCACTTCCGCGCGTACGGAACAGTGTGACCATTTCGGCGCCACAACATCTGTCGGTAGTTTGCGGCGCAGGATGGCAGAGTCCCGGGGACCCCCGTGGCATCATCTGCCATCATGGCCCATGGCAGCGACACGCTTTCTCCGGGCTTGGGAAATTGGAATCCAAAGCAGAGCCCTGGCTGCCACGTGCGCGTGGAGGGCGGGCGGTGAGATCAAAAGGAACTCGACAGGCAGTCGCATAAGGTCATCACGTTGCCCCTGCATCTTGACATTTGTTTATCTGGGAGCGGCGCTCGAGCCCTCCCCTTTCTCTTCTTTTTCTCAAGGATACGGCCTGCGATGGGCTCCTCGCTCAAGAAACGATCCACTCCTGGACCCCAGTCAACCGTGTCAACCTTGACAACGATCGTTTTTGCTCTGATAACTCATCTCACTATGCAGCGTATTGAGTCAGGGATGTTCGCAGCTCGCGTCATCGGAACAGAGACCCTGGAGATCGCGCCCGAACCACTGCACACCAACTTGAGCGCCAACGCCATCGCCTGCGCGAGAGGTGTGTGCCGCCCACAACAGCCAACAGGCAGTACCTAGGGACCCGACAAATAGAGGCACGACTGGTAATGTGGCTGCGTTCTTGTCGGTTGCCGTCATATTCCTCCTTCAGGATTCTTTCCTCGCAACCTGGGCCTTGCTAGGCCGCTTTTCTTTTCCGTCCTGCTTGGCAAGCCTCGGGTACCACGAAGTCTCTACTGCCCGCGGTCCTGTTCGAGTGCATGTGTGTTGCAACGGCTTCAACTGGGCGCGTCTCGGCTTTTGCAGGGGCAACATCCAGCCTCAGCTTTCATCGCTTGCGATTGTCTCAGCTGTCAGGCCAATCGTCGGTGGTAGGGTAGCGGAAGCGAGACTATGGTCAGGCTTTCCAGCGTCCGGACCGGACCTGCCAGCGTCTACCTGCCTGACAGCTAGTCCAGGCCATCGTCGGTTAGGTGGCCAGCGACGTCCTGGCAGCCGCCTAACGACGAAGGAGACAGGCTTCCGCAAATGCTCGGCACACCAATCAGCTGTGACCGGGGACCTTCCCATGGCATCGTCCCAGCTTTTACTGTCACACAAATCGGCGACCTGAGCAACCTGCGGCATGCCAGCAGACAGCCAGGCAGCTTGCCATGCTCGCATAGATGCTCGCAGGGCTTTCCGTTTTGAGCAACCATGGGGCCGTCATCATGCAGGCGCCCGGCTGGCTTGACAACTCACCCAACGCCCTGCACATCCAGGCTGAAGGCCGATGTCACCACCGTTCTCGGGACCTTGCAGCTCCGGCCGCTGGAGGGGCGGTTTTTCCAACGTTGAACGATCCTGACCCTCACCTCAGCAGAGGTACCGCAGGCTTTTGCCACAACCATGGCCTTGGTACAGAAGCTGGGCTGCGCACCACGTCCAATTTTGAACTACGAGACGCACCGCGGCGAGTGACTCCCGGGGGGCGCGGCGCCACCGTGTGACCGAGAAGCGGTGTCCGAAGGGGTCTGGTTCTCCAGATTCGGGTCTAGACTCGCGCAGGATTTGCTGTCTATGTGTTTGATACGCGCATCTAGCGGGTGCAGGAGTCCTGGTAGACTTTACCGGTCGATCCCTTGTATTGCCGAGGTGGGGGGTGCAGAAGACGATGGTTCCACGCGATACCTTGGGCATCTCTCACCACGTCCCATGGCATGGATTCCGGACATGGCACCCTCGGTCCCGGGTCCTCCCCCAACGACTGTCGTTTTCTGCTGTGTATTGTCTTTTCGTCACGTCGGATGATCAGGTCGCCTCTGTGATACAGCACGGAGATACAGGTACTGTGGTACGAAGTGGGGCGTGGTTCTGTCTGGCAAGACGCGGGTTCCGAGTGTTACGAGCTGGATCAGGTGAGCAGCTGACGGAAGCGAAGTGGGACGGTGATGGGGTGTGATTCTATATACTTGGACATGAGGAAGAAAGGCCGCATGATGGTACACGTCGGCCAGGTTTTGGTGGTGCTACAAGACGAGTCCGTTGCAAATCTCCAAGGTAACGACGCTGTCCTTGCTCTCAACAACCTTGACGGAGGAGAGGTCGCGAACAATCCAGTCTGGGCCGGCAGCGGCGACTTGGTCGACGGTGTGACTTGTTACCAGACCGATGACCTTGCAACCAGCGGCCTTGCCGGCCCTGATGCCAGCCGGGGCGTCCTCGAGTACGAGGACTCGCTTGGAGTCGTGCTGTAGCCCCAACCTCTCCCTGCCCATGAGGTAGCAGGCGGGGTCCGGCTTTCCGTTGACGACGGACTCGGCAGTGACCATCTTGTCGGGATGGGGCAGGCCCATGACGCCGAGCCAACCGGAGACGAGGGGCTCGGTGCCCGAGGTAACGATGGTCCAGGGGGCGCGGTCCCTGTTGAGCTCGTCGAGGAGATCTCTCGCGCCGGGGACTTCTACGGCCTCGTCGGCGTACAGCTTGGGCAAACGGCCCTCCATATCACGCACATCTAAGTAAGGGAGAGAAGTTTCCTCCCCCCCCCCCACGAGCGTCAGCCGCGTCTTTTCTTCTCCTTGGTTCGTCCGTCACGTCACGTCAAGGCACGTCACGTCACATTTGCGCGGGGCATATGGTGGAGGATGATGGCGTGGCGGAGAGGGAAGGCGAAAAGAGAGACGCGCATGGTACGCGCATGGTTCCCTCCTCCCCATGCCTTTGTCCTCCTCCGTCAGGAAACACGCGCCGCGGGCAGTGGGGTGGGGGGAGGAGCGAGGTAGGGAGAGGGCACTTACACTCCCAGTTTGCTTTTTCAGGGGCGAGAATCTTCAGGACGTCGATGCTGCGGCGACCATGCGAGGTCTCGAGTATGACTTTGGCAGAAACACCGATGTCCTGGCCGATGCTGCAAGGGAGCCGAGGCGGCGGAGGTTAGCAGGGGATCATTCCGGAGACAGGGACGAGAGAGGCAAGAGACACAGAGACGATATGATGGCCCGTGGGATGCGTGGTTTGAGATGCGGACGCAAGGGAGGTTTTGTTGGCTGGGGGAAGTCTCTCACCTGTGCCAGTGCTTCTCGATTGCCGGTGTCGAATCGATTATGGTGCCATCCATGTCGAAGAGGAAACCATCAAAAGTGGCTCGCTCTCGGGGCGCCGTGAAAGTCGCCTTGACATCGGTTGCCACGGAGCCCATGGTGGTGATCGTGTGTAAGAGGCTTAAAGATGGGGTTTATGGGACGCAGGGAGATCGTGAGTCGGTTGAATGGTCTCTGATGAAACACTTATTCGGGGCGTCTATTCCGACAATCGACGATCTGTGGATAAAGGTTGTATATGAGTTCGACGATCTGAACCATGCTGAATATGAAATATATCGAGCAAGAGGTTGGTTGAGATGAGAGAGATCAAGGTATATCCTGATTGGGAAGTCCGCTGGCGGAGGAGTTTCGATTTTTTAGTGGAGGACGGTGTCTCGCAGCCAATGGACCCAGCAGGGTTCTGATAACAGCGATAGCGAGCACGGGACTTCCGTTTCAAGCGAACGTTGGGCGGTGTGGAATGGCGGGGGATCCTCGGGGCGGTGGGATGCGGCAGAACCTTGCGCCCACTAAATTTTCGAGTGCGGCAGGTCCAGCCCGGTGGAAATTTTGGAAGGTGCTTTTGGGACTTGGATCTGGACGATATCGATATACCAACCACATCAACGAATCGCTGCCATACGACGCTACAATGGCCAACGCGATCAACAAGCCCAAGAGTGCGTTGCCTCACCCCATGTGTCTCTTCTGTTTTTGTTGACTACCGGAAGAACCCCCACTGACTTGAAAATGCAGGGCCCAACTCCAAGAGGCAGCCAGTCCGCCTCCGCCACAAGATTCAAAAGGCCTCGGCCGCGAAGCAGCGCAAGGACAAGAAGCTCGGCAAGAAGAATCCAGAATGGCGCTCCAAGCTCAAGAAAGATCCCGGTATCCCCAACCTTTACCCTTTCAAGGAGAAGGTCCTCGAGGAGATTGAGGAGACCCGCATGCGCAAGAAGGAGGAGCAGCTGAAGCGTCGTGAGATGGCAAAGGCCGCCAAGTCCGGCGCCATAGGTCAGGATGCCGTTGACGCTGCCAACATGCCCGTCGATGTCGAGGATGGCGACGGCAACATGGTTGTTGACGAGGACGGCGAGCTCGATGAGTCGAACCCTATGGCTGCCCTCCTCGCCACCGCGCGCAAGGCCGCTGAGAAGTACGATGGCGAAGAAATGGACGAGGATGACGAGGATGACGACGAGGAAGAGGACACTCGTAATGTCGTCGACCCGACATTCAAGAACGCAACCTCTCGCAAGGCCTACGACAAGATCTTCAAGCAAGTCGTCGAGCAGGCCGACGTCATCCTCTACGTGCTCGACGCCCGTGACCCCGAGGGCACCCGCTCCCGTGACGTCGAGCGCGCCGTCATGGCCGCCGCCGCCGGCGGAAAGCGCCTCATTCTCGTCATCAACAAGATCGATCTCATCCCTGCCAAGACCCTCAAGGCCTGGCTCACCCACCTTCGCCGCTTCTTTCCTACCATGCCCCTGCGCGCCTCGAACCCGGCCCCCAACGCCCACACCTTCAACCACAAGGAGCTTACGGGTCAGAAGACGGCCTCCGATCTCCTGCGCGCCCTCAAGTCCTATGCCGCCGCCAAGAACCTCAAGCGTGCTGTCTCCGTCGGCGTAATCGGCTACCCCAACGTCGGCAAGTCCTCCGTCATCAACGCCCTCCTCGGCCGCTACAGCAGCGGCAACCGCAGCGCCTGCCCCGCCGGCGCCGAGGCCGGCGTCACTAAGAGCATTCGCAACGTCAAGATTGACAGCAAGCTTACCCTACTCGACTCCCCCGGTATCGTCTTCCCCTCCGCTTCTACCTCGACCTCCGGTGGCCTCGTCTCTCTGAAGAACGCCGCCGAGGCCTTTGCGCACCTCGTCCTCCTCAACGCTGTCCCGCCCCGCCAGATTGAGGACCCCGTCCCCGCCGTCACCCTGCTGCTCAAGCGCCTCTCGTCCTCCGACGACCTGATGCAGAAGCTCACCGACGTCTACAACCTGCCCGCCCTGTTGCGCACCGGCGGCGACCCCACCACCGACTTCCTCGTGCAGGTCGCCCGCAAGCGCGGGCGCCTCGGTCCCGGCGGCGTGCCGAACCTGCACTCTGCTGCCATGACGGTCGTCACGGACTGGCGCGACGGCCGCATCCAGGGCTGGACCGAGCCGCCCGTGCTGGCCGTTGCCGACGCCGACGCGCCTGTTGATGCCGACGCCGCCGTGGCCGATGACATAGCGGCCCCGGATCAGAAGCTTGTCGTCACGCAGTGGGCAAAGGAGTTCAAGATTGAGGGCCTCTGGGGCGATGATGGCGCTGAAGACGAGGCCATGGAGCAGTAGATGTGTCTTCTGTACGGGGGAGAGGCTCGTTTGTTTGTTGATACCTAGGTAGATGGTGCAGATTTTGCTGGGTTTACTGGCGTTCAGGGCATGGCAAAAGGGGCGAATACAAGTCACGATCTTTATGCTAAGCTGAGCTCTACTCTGGCGTTCGTGCTCGAATGTTTCATATGAAGCCGTTCTACGATTGCGGCACTTCTAGGAGTGCGTGTGATGGGGGAACGTGGCCCCCAGGAACTGAACTCATCGGGATGTGGTAACTTGCTGGCTGTTTGTTACATGTCGAAGTGTAAGTGGTGGAAGCCCAGTCAAAGTTTCCTCGATGCCGCCCTGGACGTTCCCAATTTCCCAGTTGAAGGCTAAAGGACCTTACTCGAATTGCCGGGTCTTTCCGGGGCCCGCTCGAACATCCGTGGTGCAGCGACGATGTGTGAATGATCAAAAAGTTAGAACGCCAGTGGATTCGACCTGAGATGCTCCTATTTCCGGACACCCCCTGCTCATAAGATCTGACATCTATACAGACCTGGTTCAATGCATAGAGTTCAGCAGCGCGATATCAGGGCTAGTCTTGAACGCCGTGAGCTAGATTTCACTCCAACAAATGTACCTTGTCATATAACTCAGGGGAAATTGTATGGAGTATCCTCGCCCGCACGCGGAGCGTGCGAAACTTCACCTTCGTTCCGGGAATCCGGCATGATTGAGCAGGCATGACTGATGAGTATCTATCATTAGTCTCATGACATTTGACTTTTTTTGTCGTCCAGGAATAGGTGGGTGGCTGCGCGGCATGGCCTGATATTTGAAGAATCGGCGTTCGGGATCCTTCTTGCGCGATGCCACATCGAGAGACAATTATATCCTGAGAGCTACAGGGCTCAGGGACATGCATTCTAGGGAAAGCTCCGTGTGAGGCTTCTGCCTGAAGTGATGATGCGGGCGCTTCCTTGGAGAGGTCTATGGTTCTCTCATTTCCGCGTGCTTCACTCAGCGCGGGGAACCAAACACTGTGTGCGAAGAATGGCTGACGCCGAGCCTTTGATACACAGTCAAACGGCATCGTGTGTCTGCTCGGACACGCGAAGACGTTGAAATCCGCGATGGACTAGATTGTGCTCTTCTGTGGCTCGCAATCACTCAGCCTTAGACTATGCCGGAGGTCGCCAGCAGAATCAAGTCGAACAAAGTCCTCGTGTGCAAGCAAGCGTTTCGAGACGATCACTTAGTCCCAAGATCAAGTCACAAAACCGCGTGCAAGTAGTCAGAAAAGAACAGCCCAAGCTTGGTATTTTATTCTACAACCATTTTGACTACGCCTCGACAAGCTCCATCTTGACCCCGCGCTTACCCGTCCTCTCATCCATATCATCCTGCACCCTGACCCTCACCTTCTGGAATAGCTCGACTTTGACCTCCCGGCTCCCCGTCGTCTCGAGCACGTAATTGTCAGGGTCAAATGTGCTGTCGGGCTCCGGCGTGGCGAGGTCCCTCAGCCGAATGAGTCCCTCGATACCAAACCGCGGCACGAGCACGACAAACCCGTTGCTGAAAATCTTCATGATGAAAGCGTCCTCCACGGCCTCCCGACCCTTGAGCGCCTGCCCGACGTAGTACGCAATGCTCGCGCGGCCGGCGAGCTGCGCGTTGCGGTGGCGGACGTTGATGTTTTTGCACACAGCCTCAAGGCGGCCCCTTGAGCGGACTGCCGGGTGGACGGCCTCGTAGCCAATGGCGGCCGCGAGCTGCCGGTGGGCCTGGAGATCTGCATAGCGACGGATCGGTGAAGTGAAGTGTGTGTAGATTTCCGAGGCGAGGCCGTAGTGGCGGAACTCGGGATACGTCTGGGTGCCAGAGCAGAAGTATTCGGCCGACATCATGCAGCGCGTCGCCATGATGCGTACGAGCGTGTTGAAAAAGGGGTTCTCCGAGTCCACGCACGTGTCAAGCGAGTCGGCGAGTGCCTTGCTCGAGTCGACTCGGAGCTCGAGACCCTTCTTAACCTTAAGCTGGTTGGCGAGCTCGTCAAAGTTGGTCTTGGGCGGCGCTCCGTGGCGGCGGAGAATGGCCGTCTGCGGAAACGCGTCGTAGATCTTAGCTGCCACGCTGACGTTGGCGAACAGCATGAATTCCTCGACCAGCGACATGGTGTCGAGCAGCTCCTTCGTTTTGACGTCGATCGGATCAGAGGTCTCCGATTCCATCTGCACCTTAACCTCGGGCGACGACAAGCTGAGGGCACCGGCGTCCATGCGCTTCTGCTTGAGCTTCCTCGAAAGCTTCATCAACATCCGAATGCCCTCAGTGAGTTCGTCGGTCTGCGAAGCATCGTCTACCCTCAGCTGTGCTTGTTCGTAGCTGAAGGCTTCCCTTGACTTGATGACAGACTTTGTGAAGCGGACGTTGATAATGTCGGCGTTCTCATCAAGTTCCCAGATGACGGAGAAGGCGAAACGCTCAACATACGGCTTCAAAGAGCATAGGTCGGTACCGAGCAGCATCGGCAACATGTCGATGCGCTTGTCGACAAGGTATACAGACGTGCCTCGGATGCTTGCCTCGTTGTCCATAGCCGTCAAGGGCTTGACAAAGTTTGAAACATCAGCAATATGCACACCGACCTGGTAGTTCCCGTTGGGTAGCTTTGTTGCGTGAAGCGCATCATCGATATCCTGGCATCCGATAGGGTCGATACTGCAGATAAGGAGAGAACGAAGATCCTCACGGTCCCTCCAGCCCGGGTCGTCCATGCTTGTCGGTACCCTCCAGTCATGTCCCTCCTTCGGCAAACAGTCTAGGACCGTTTTGGGGAATGGTCGGTACTGAACGTCGTACTCTAACAGCAGCGCCTCTGTCTCTGCCTGCTTTGTCTCGAGTTCGCCGAGTGAACGCACAAAGTGGCCCACGGGATGTCGTGAGTCGCGCTCCCAACCATCAATAGTGACCACAAGTCGCTTGCCGAGGAGTTCCGCAGCCTGCCTTGTGCGGATTCGAATCTTGGGGATGCACTTGTCCATCGGGATGAGGAACACATTCTCCTGGCGCCGGCCCTGGGTGCCGCTTTGGCTGGTCGATGAGGGGTCGATATGACCGACATACTGTCGCCAGTTGCGCTTGATGACTCCAACAACCTTTGCTGTTGGTTGAGGGCGGCCCTCGGTGCTGCTGCTCTGCGTCTTCTTAACCTCCTCTTGCAACGCCTTGCGTTCGCGTGCCGAGACAAGGTCGGATCCATCCTCATCATCGGCATTCTCGTTTCTCGTGATTGTCTCCTCCTCGATGATCTTGGTCGAAGGCTCCTTCCACTGCTCCTTGGGCAGCACCTCAACAACAACGAGATCGCCGTTAATAGCGCGGCTGATGTTCTCCCTTCCGAGGATGATGAGAGGCTTGACGAAGCTCGGCACCTTGATTGAACCCTCAAGGTAGTTGTAGGGGGAAACGTTGAAAATTCCCTGATGCAGAAGACCGGCCTTGGTGCCGGTCATCATCTTGGACATGCTGTAGTACTCCGGGTACAGGGGGCCGTCCTGTTTCTTGAACGATCCGGTGCTCTGCAGGTCGGGAACCATGTCCAGCAGCGTGTCCGCTTCCTCAAGTCCTCCGACATACTCCGCAAGAGACATGCCGTGGAGACCATCTGCTTTGGCCTTGCGCAGGCAGTCCTGGTCATCGCTTAGCATGACAACCGCAGGTGGGACCTTAGCCGTGCCGTGCTGGGCGAGATGCTCGCCGTACCACTTCACGGATCGCCTCACAGCACGATCGTTGCGGTCATTGACAGTCTCGTTGGACTCCCGATGGATGTACGTCTCTAGGCGGAACTCATTGAAGAAGACGTAGAAGCGCTTGTCCTCACTCTTGGTGAGGCCAATGAGGCGATTGTAAAGAGGCAGCGAGCGGTTGCGGAGCTCCTCAAGAACGGTCTGAAGAATAACGACATCGTAGAAGGCCGAACTCTGTTCGAAAAGATCCATGGCATTAAGAAGGGCGTTGGTATCCGGGATGATGTAGTGGCCTTGAGGGAAGGCCTTGGTGCCTGCCGGCTTGTCAGACAGCACAAACGACTGCACTGCATTTTGTTAACCTTTCTGGCTCCAAGCATACAAGACTGAAACCCACCTTTGCCGCTGGCATCACGGGGCGCAATGAGATGGCATTGTCGGCACAGCTTTGATGAGCAAGGGATATCTTGGCGAAGATAGACCTCTCGCACAATTTTCTGGACCTTGCCGCTCTTGGTGGACCGCACATAGACCTTGCTAGACAAGTTTGAGGCAGCCGGACCTCTGTCGAGGGATCTCTTGAGACTTGTCATCTTGATTTCGTTCGTGATGACTTGCCTTTTGTTGGCCGATGTGATCTCAAACGTGGGATCGCCTCATGAAGGCAGGTACAGCCTTGAAAATTGAGGCGAGGTCGCGATGGCGGCTGACAAACGAATCGGATTATGCGGGGCGCCTATCTTATCTTATCGACACGCTATCACAACCAACCGTCCCACCTCCATGTTCTCAGCGTCACTCGAGAGGAGGAGTGTTTATGAGAAAACATCTGCACATTGCATGATTCTTGCTGGATGGTATCGAATCTGGAAGCCCGCTGGGATTCAACACTGACCTGTTCAGCCGAGCTGATGCCCATACCGCCACAGTCGACCTGTATGCGCAATCAGCACAGACCTCTCCCGAAAGGCGCCTTCTTCACCTTACCATTTCAGATTACATGGGATAATATGCGTTCATGCCGAACCTTCTGCACGCGATCTCCACATGAAAACACAAATGGTGGCCAGAAGCGGAATGTGGCAAAATGCCAAGTGTACGCCGATGCAACTCCCCTTCCCTCTTGCCTTTTCAGTCTCGTTGCCCTGGTTGTCGGGCATAGGATAGGGTACGCTGTTCCGTGCTCTGAAAGCCCGCAACATCTTCAGTGATACTTCAACCGGCGCATTCTTCCATAGTGTGTCTCGATAACGATACAAATCGAGAACGGAATGTTTGTCGGTCAGCGCGACGTATATGGTGAGAGCAGCTTCGACGCCCACATGAAGCGCACGACCGGAAGTGCGTTGATTGGTAGGTAGCCTTCTGATTATCTGACCACGCTGGATGGGGCGA
Source organism: Verticillium nubilum (assembly GCA_002851675.1). Classification (NCBI taxonomy): domain Eukaryota; kingdom Fungi; phylum Ascomycota; class Sordariomycetes; order Glomerellales; family Plectosphaerellaceae; genus Verticillium; species Verticillium nubilum. The sequence continues at coordinate 19,865 of NMXI01000081.1, forward strand.
GGGGGTTTGGCACAACAGAACCGCATTACGCACACGTGAATCATGTATGGATGGGAGCAGGGGGTAGAAGATGACTTACATATCTGAGAACTCTCCCCAGTCTGCGATTTGCAGCAACGGCCACAAGGCCACGGATGGATGAAACTTCTTTAGCACGCAGGGCACCCGAACCAGGTTGCCTGGCTTTCCGACAAAAGAAAAGCGTGCTTCCTGTGCCCTTGGTCTTGGTGGAGGTCATTGACATGGTGTCATCCGTGACGGGTGACGGGAAAATAAGCGTGTGGTTCTGCTGCAAGAGCGGGTAGCAAGGATAGCTCCCGCAGTGCTGGTGGTTGTCTGGAGCGGACGCCGGACGATATCGTGGTGGGGCCTGGGCACCATTTCCACCCAGAAGGGGCACCAGGACGTAGATCAGTAACCCTTCGAGCCCCCTCACCCCCCTGAAAAGCGACGTCCTTTAGGCGTCCCGCCAGTGGTTGATAGCCCACGAATCTGTTTGAGGTGCACTGTAAGCACAGAACGGGAGCTCCTTGTCAGCAACTACTTGTACGCACACAGGCGATGTTTTGGCTCTGGCCCTGGACCCTGGCCTGGTCTGGTCTGCCCTGGCTCGGCTCACCAACCTCTCTCAGTGTCTCTCTCCACTTCTTCCCCTTCGAATGGTCAACGGGAGAGGCGCCAGGAAACCATGTTCTTCTTCATCAGATCAGGGTCTGTCGGCAAGTACGCGTATTGCTCCATGTCCTTGGCAATATTTGTTCCTTTTCTACTCTCGAGAATCGGTCAAGTCCTGCATCATGGAGGAATTTGTTTATCACCCCGACTCCCTCGCGACCTGCATTTCTCCATCTGTTCATGAGGCAGCCTGACAGGGAAGAACATCAACTCGGCCCCGAGACCAACAAGAAGGAGGGGGACGGGCGGAGACCCTGCCGTGTCGTGCACCTCGTCTCGAGATGGTGGGGACCCGCCGAACCCCATGATGTGCAGCCAAGCCAAGGGAACCAACCGCCTTGCCCCTCCTGGTCAACCCCCCAGCCAACGGTGCCCTTGTTCCCTCGTGCCGCTCCCCCAGACGTCACTCCTCCGCGGCACAGGCCTCCTGCCCCCCCCCCCCCTCTCTCGACCTTTTCCTTCCGGGACACCCAAGGGCACCATCACAAGCGCATGCCATCCCATGCTCTTCACAAGCTCGTTCCTACACACCATCTTTCAATGTCCATTCCCCTGGCATCTCAACGGCGCCGGTTGACTTGTATGGCACTCTTATTGAAAGCCGCACCATGCCAAGCGTGCAAGATGTGGTCGGTCACATGGCACCATGCTGCCTGCCCTCCCTTGAGATGTGGCTTGCCGGTTACCGATGAACGCGTCAAAGACTTGGACGCGTTTCGCGATACGAGTTGACAGGCACGGAGGGGAGCAGTCGCTGAAACTTTTTCTGAAATCGATGGCCGCCGTGGCCGTTTGATGGTAATCGAAAGAGGCTCGGCTTGCTCATAATATTGTTGTGTCACGTTCCTCTGCTGCTCCATGCATGTGCGGAGCTTGTCACGTACCGGTACCCAAGGAGGCTCGTAAAAAGGCCTTGATGTCCTGTACGGACGAGCCAGGCGAGCTGCTACCCAGGCTGCAATCAGAAACGAGAACCAAGTCCGGATCGCTTGCCAAAACTGCTCCTGCCCCTGATTCGTCAGGTCAAGCAAGACTAGGGACGCACCGTTGACTCTGAGAGCGTCCGAGGCCCGGTTTCCTTGCTAATGGCGCCGTTCGATCCCAGCCCCTCACTTCTGGACTCCTTGGTTCAGCCGTTTTGTCCTTCAACATCCACGCCGTTGACATCGGATTTCAGCTGTGGCGCTTTTCAATCTAGCATCGATGCTAGGATCTCTGCAGCAGGCCAATCAGATATCGACTGGTTCTGTTTCGCTGTGTAAGACGCCTGCCCGCCAGCGGCCATGGATGCCATTGGCATACCGCCGCCGCCGGTCGGGAGCTTGCCAGTCGTCGGCCATCGGCGCTGGAACTGGGGCGGGGGTCACGATGTCCCCAACATGATTGAAGACACGCAAAGTTACCACCAGTCCGCTCGTGGCAGTGCAGTCGTCTGATGTCAAGCTCAGGCTAGAGCACAGACAGCAGCTTCATTGGCGGCATCATCTGTTTCGGATCCTCGCAGCCCCTCCACACTCGATGGGCAGCTGCTGTGTCGGCAATCGTGAGCGCATATGTGACTCCCATGGCTAGATCCGTGTCACCTTAGCAGCCTCTGTATGCAAAGCAGGTCTAAAAACATGTTTGAACCGAGTGGTGAAGAGGTGGAAGGTGTGCGAGATTGTCATGCGGTCGAAGCGCTGAAGGAGGGCAGAAGGTTGATGAGGGTGCACTGTTGTGATGAGACCTGGAACTGGACAGGTGACTGCGTCTTGCAGCATGCGAATCTTCCGTCTGCCCATGCATGGCCTTGTCTGGCTGCCCAACCCAGCTAGTACACTGTGTTAAACATAGGCTGGCTAACCATCCATGTGACGAATTGCATTAAAACTGTTTTCCGCGACTAAACAGGGATGCCCGCCCGTCGAGGCCACAGTCAGACGACATCGCGTCGCAGAGGAATGAACTTCGTTGCATCTCGGCCTAGCCGCAGAGCTAACCATCAGCATGACGTAGAAAGGGTTGGCAGAGTTTACAGGCCTGTCGCGTCTCAACAAGATACTTCGTCTTCTGATCGAGAAACATTATCGAGTCAACTACAACGCCTGAGACAAGCGCGCCTCGCGCAAGAACAAGAAGAGGGCATTCCTCTGCCGTCGTAGGAGGAAACGTCTTTGACAAGCTTCTGGGCTACCAGCAGCTACTGTATATGAGATTTGAACGCGATATTCAAGCTGTTCAAGGCTGTCAGGTCAGCAATATCCTAATGACGTGAAAAATGAGCACCGTCGGTGCCTCGCGGACTTAACGGGCAGAACCAGGATTGATGCAAGCCTGGGTACCTAGACGGTGCAGAATGCCGACATCGCGCACAAATGAAGGTAGCTTGAACTTACCGAAGTCGCGAGAAGTTGCCCCGCCGTCTGAAGCACTGGAAGACAGTGTCGGAGAAGGCAGCCTCCCTGTACGGCTTCACATCGAGCTGACGAAGAGAAAAAAAAAGTGACAATATTTAGTGACAAGGTCATATGGAACCCAATTCTACCCAGTGGTCGTCCACTGGAGTTTGAGAAAGGCAGCTGAGCTGTATTGCGCCATCGCTACGGATGAATGATGTCGAAGAAGAGGAGGGTCCAGATAGCGCTTGTGTTACTGGAGATGCGAGGCTCGACTTGTGCTATCGAAATCGATGTTGGCGCGAAGATGCAGAAAGCTGGATTGGGTACCAAGGCGTCGCTCTGAGTGGAGGAGCCTAGACGAAGATGAGTCAGTCCAAGCGACTCCGAGGGAGGCTTCGGCGTGGAAGTGTGCCGTTCCGTGACCTAGCCAGGCGAGCGGCAAGAGTGAGAGTGGAATAAGTGCGCGCTGATGCGGCGATGCGTGACATTGGATACAGGTCAGACCGGTGAGGGAGAGACCGGAGACAACGGGCATACTCGCTTGAAGCGAAGTCTAGGAGAAAAGTTGCCGCGAAGCAGCCTTCCTGGTGGACGCGACGGGAGGGTTCACTCATTAACAGGGGTCCCCTTGAACAGGTCCGTCATTGAATCGCATCCAAGTCAGGTTGTGAGGTGAGAGGTGGGTGAGACAGGAATCGCACAAGACGGGTGGGAAAGACGGGGTGACTAGGCCCCACGAATGATGATGATGATGCTGTGCGAGTCACGTCTCACAGAAGCGTGTAAAGTCGGGAGGAGGAAGGCCCAGCTGTTCCGCGCACTCCATTCATCATCAAAGTCCGTGCCGTGCCGTGCGGTGGCACGATGAGAGATGAGATAGCTCCAGGAGGAGGTGTAGGAGCTCCATGAGCTGCAGGAGCGCAAGAGCTGCCCAGAACGGCCCACTTGAGCCACCTCGGCGCGTCTCTGGTCCTGCCTGCCGCTGCAATTGCGCCTGTGCGCTATAATTTCAGAGGGCACTGTATGGGTAGGTGCTGGTATCGTAAGAGGGAATAACGAGCGATGCAGGTAGCTAGCTCTGTGTGGCTTCCACGTCCGCTGTGGTTTGACACAGGGCAGGCTGATAGCGCATGCCGTCTTCGTCACGCACTGTATGGTCGGTCGTTCTGCTGCGCGTCAGCAGGCTGACGGGCAGAACGGGCAGACCACCTAGAGAGAGGGCAGGCAAAAATAAACGGCACCATTGAACGGCCGTCCCCGCACCCCACTCACATACATACCTTATGGTAGGGAATCAGTTTATCTGCTCAAAATCGTTAGCATCAAATCCAGTAGTGTACGCCGAAAGGCGGCTGCACCGGCCTCCCGACGATGGTGTTCGTTTAAGCTCCGCGAGATGGATGGGTCATGGATGTACAAGATGGGGATGGTGGTGGATGGGTGGACAAGCAGATGGGCAGATGCGACGGCGCGTGGTGTGGTGGTTCCATCTTTTCCACAATCTGGGGTTTGGCTTCGGACTTTTGCGGTGTTGTCGTTGGTGTCTGGTGCTTGTGCGGGCTCGAGAGCTTGTGCTGATCTGTGATCGCTGTACTGCGTTCCCGCCCCTTCACACGCAAATGCACGAAACCTGGGGAGACACGCCATACCGCACATTCGTCGGGATGATCACTTATTGCCATCCGTGCCTGCTGCGTAAGCGCAAGTAAACAGATGCGGGAGCGGACGTAGAGCGCCGATAAACCCTGCGCTAGAACGCCGTCTTTTGTGCTTCGATTGCTTGGCTTTCTCTCCTGCTGACCAGGGACCGTCCACGGAGTACAGAGGAGGGCCCAGGCGATCTATCGTTTCGCTTCGGTTCGGTCATGGAGGAGAGTGATTTCCTCCGAGTCTAGACCTGGATAGGGCCGACATCCTTCGCTTCCCACGATGTGTCGATGTTCATATGTACTCTGCTCAAATATGTGACGCGCGTGTGCGACGCGATGCGAACGTAGATGCGGATAGGAATTTTATTCTTTCGTGTCGCGCAATGCAGCCCTATGGGTAGATGGTGGCACTCTTGAAATTTTCTCTGGAAACGCGTTGTGTGCAACCATATCCTCCCTTCAAGGTGCTCCGCCTGAGCAAGAGGAGGGCATTCATAATGAATGGCAAATGAAGTCCGAACGGATAGTTGTGGGCGAGAGGACTTGCCCCAGCTGAGAGAGAGACGTGGATTCCTTGTTTCAACGAAGGAGACGGCAGCCTGTGCGAATGCTAGAACTGGCGGGGGTCCTGCCATGAACTTGGCCGTCTGTGCGGTCAGACTCCCCCCAGTCCACGCTTTCCAAGCCAGACTAAGCAGAATCAGGCAAGGCCAGGGCAAGTTGAGTTCACGTTCGCTTTCAAGTGCAATGGTCTATCATCTCTGACGCCTACTTGGCGCAGCAGACCTTCCAAGCTGCTGCCCCCAAGCCACAAGGCCCACCCACCCCCTGGTGTTTCCCTCACCCAACTTGCTCAACCCCCTACCCCTGCCTCCGACTACATCCCTGTCCCTGTTTTCTCGCACCGTCTGGCCAGCTGCTTCTTCCCTCCCAGCCATGGTCTCGGGCCTGGTTCTTTTTTCCCTCACCTCACACATCAGGGCCGATCAACCGGCAAGGCTCGAGTCTTTGATTCCGAGGCTTCAATCTGAGAAAGTCCCTGTCGCATATGTCGTCTTGCAAGGCCAAGGGCAAGGACAATGACTAGGACTTCGGTTAGTAGCATCATGGGAACAAAGAAGATTGCTATTTTACTGTCGCAAAAACCTATCATACAGCCATCCCACCGCCAATGGATGCCGAGGCCTAGGAAACCGTGACCACCACCACATAACCACAATCGTCAGGACCTCGAAACCCGACAGCAGCAGCAGGAGCAGCAGCAGCAAGGATCTCCCAGCACCGGCACCAGCGTCAACGCTATTACATGAAGGCTAGGTGCATCGCCTCGCATCGCATTACACTGCCTGGCCTTGCATTGTATCGCCGCCGCGACATCGTCATCATCTTCACCGTCAGCTATCTGTCAAGCCCTCCTGGACTCCGTATCTATTTCGTAGGCATAGGACTATTTCGATTCGACAATTCGCCTAGACTTGGCCATCTCACAGGCGTCGCCAAATACGAGCCCAGGTCAAGCCACGGGATCTCATCAATCGAGCACGCACGGCTGTGCCCTGCCTTGCCATCATCCCCTTGTCAGAGTTGACCGAAAGAGTCAGGAAGGCAAGACTCTTGCAACCGCCCGACTGCGACGCTCATCTTGCCGCCTTGCATCCATCCGCCTGCTTGGCTTGGCCAAAACCGAAGCCTCTGTACCTTCGGCCTCACAGACCTGCCAGTGCGGCACTGTACATGTACACACCCTCACGCACACCACGCACACCCGCACCTCGCCAGACCATATACACACACCTCCCTCGCACCCGTGTCCGCCACTACATCCCTTCCTCTCCCCCCTCCATCCAACCACCCGTTGCTTCGTCCGTCTCTCCCCAGCTTCGTTCGCGCAGGCGCAAATCCGTCCAGACAGACTAGCGACGGCCGCCGCGGCATCATTCATTGCGTCGGGCCAGACGTGCAGCAACAGCAGGCGTACCGCATCGCTTCCTATCCCCATCGCAACGTGAGCCCTCAACCCTCATTCAGCCTCCTTCTTTCAGCCAGCTCTTCCTTCACCATACTCCTCTCAACCTTTAACCTCCGGCGCAACACAACTATACAGAGTCAGAGGCACCGACTCATCACCTGTCTTGCCTGTCGCGCCACTTTCCCCGAGTACGAACGAACCTTCGCCACCGGCCGGAACGATATCCCATCACACCTTACCTAGCCTTAGGGCCTCTGGCTCCCCGGGCCTATCATCGCATTCCTCCTCACCCGTCCCTGTCTTGACCTACATTTCCTGGTCTACATTACCAACCAGAGAAAATTCATTCCCGACTTCACCTGATCATACCCATTCAACTCATCTTGACGCTTCTTCCAACGTCGCAAGGCTCGTCTCATCGTCTTCACCCAACTTTGCGAGCGCCCTCTGCGTTCCACTGGTTGTTGAGAACGACACTACTCACGTTGCCATCAGGGACCAAGCCCCTCCCACCCCCCAAAGGGCCCAGCCCAGCGCGCCGCCGCTCGGTTCTCTTTGCGCCAACCACATGCACGAGTAATCCTGCCTGCATCGCCCTCCGCACCACTCATCCCTCCTCAGATCCAACTTGACTTCGTTCCCGCGACCCAGCCGAAAGGCAACCCAACTACAACAAGACACGTCGTCGATGACTGGGCTTGTTTCCGCGAATTCACGGGCACGTCAACCTTGACGCACTCAATGTACTCCACACAGCCAAACGGTGCTGACAGTCGCACAATCAATCCCGCTGCTCTCAACTCGGCTGGTAAGTGCCTTCTCTCTCACCCTCCTGCGTAACAGCCATTCCAAGCCGCACCCCCTCCTTTCCCCCATCCCACCATTTCATATGCCGCCCAGCTCGGTTGCAAGTCATCGCGACTCCAGTCACGCAGCCCCAAAGTCAACGACACTTCATGCCATTGACGACGCGTCGCTGCCCTCGCATAACTTACCCAACCTTGTCCGCCACGAGCGTGGACCCCGCCATGCTTTGCGCTACGCGATGCTGACGCTTACCCTTAATCAGACCTCCTCAACTCGACCTCACGCGGCATCAAGCGAAGCCGGTCGCCAGAAAACTTCCAGGACGCTGCCCCTGGCCCAGACGGTACGCTGCCCATTCCCATTCCCGCGTTGCTGTTGCATACGCCGTGCTTGCGATCGCAGCACGCGCGCGGGTTACATCTTGTCGTCGTCGTGCGACGCTGTGAAAGCAACACCAGCTGACTTGACCGACCGCGCGAACAGGTACTTCCAACCCCCGAAAGCGAGGAAAACAAATGAAGTCCCGGGCATCCGAGCCTGCCGGCCAGGCGCCCGTCGCGGGCCTTCCTCAGGGCATCCAGCCGCCGCACACCCCCCATAACCCGAACGCGCCTCTGGCCGGCCAAGCTGTCGCGTACGCGCCCACCCAAGCATCGCCTCCACCAAAGACCACGCCGACCAAGTCGACCCTGAAGGCTCTGCCGACTGTTCGGGATCATACCACGGACCAGTTGAACCCTAGCGGCGATGAGTATCTGCCGCGTGAAATCGATGAGTTTGGAGAGAAGAAGGTCATGGCCAATGGCCAGCTGCTAGGTGGGCGGACTTACCGGTGCCGCACATTCTTGGTGCCCAACCGTGGCGACCGGCTGTTCATGCTGGCAACGGAATGCGCCCGGGTCCTGGGGTACCGTGACTCGTATCTCTTGTTCAACAAGAACCGATCGCTTTTCAAGATCATCGCCAGCCAGCCCGAAAAGGATGATCTCGTTGCCCAGGAAATTCTTCCCTTTTCCTATCGATCGCGGCAGATTGCGATCGTTACGGCACGTTCCATGTTCCGTCAATTCGGCAGTCGCGTCATCGAGAACGGACGCCGCGTCCGCGATGACTATTGGGAGACCAAGGCTCGAAAGCAAGGCTTCACCGAGGCTGATCCTGCAGGCGAGAAGCGACCTGGTCAGGCCAAGGTCCGCGAGGCTGCTGAGGCTCAGAACCAGGTCATGCTGGGTGGTCCTCAAGGTGAAATTGTCTACAGCAACGCGCCGGCCCAATTTCCTGGCGCGCCGCAGCAGCCTCAGATCGTCCAGCCGGGCATGCTCGGACCGGCGGGTGGATCAACCCGTATGCCTATGATCTCGCTTGGTACAGACCTGAGCGAGGCGCGACCCCGTGACTACAGCGCCAACTTCAAGGGAGGCCCTCGCCAAGAGATCACCGGGCCGCCTTATCAGGACCTTACGCGGCCAGCTCAGCCGGGAGAGATCAATCAACAGGCACACCACGCTGCAGAGTACAACAGGCAGGTCACGCAGAACCGTGAGAGGAGTAGCAACTACTTGCAGGACCACTGGCGGCGACCACACGAGCAGCCCCAGTCAGCCAGCTTGCACCAGCAGCCCATCAGCACGACTGAGGCATCCGCGCCTACGAGTCGGGCTGCTGCTCAGTCGCCGCATACCTCGTCGGTAGGCATGGCCCAACCGGGTCTTGTCCCAAACCAGAGCCCTCAGATGGGACTGTCGAACCCTCCGTATTCTCAGTCCATCCATGCTCAGAACCCCATCAGCCAAGCGCCAATGAGGGGTATGCCGCAGAGCTCGCCGCAGCTGAACAGCAGACCAACGTCATTGGGCTCAGGGGCTACTGGCAGTCTGTCTCAGTCTACCCCCAGCTACCCCTACCCAGGCGGCTCTGGGCAAATGTGGCCACAGCAGATGCCACAGGCCCATCAGCATTACCCCGGTTACACGACGCAAGGACAGCAGCAGCAGCAGCAGCAGCCGTCGCACCCGCAGCAGTCGCCCGCGCCTCAGCTCCGACAGCACTCTTCCAGCGGCGTGCAGCCAGGCATGCAGTTTTCCGGCATGCCAGGCATGAGCCAGGGCTATGGGTCGAACCAGGCCATGTACTCGGCCGATCAGACGCCACGGCAGTACATGCCCCAGCCAAACCCGGGAGCCCCAGCTGTAAGCCAGGCCTGGTCAAACCAGCAGTCGCCTGCCGCGCAGTGGTGGGCCAATCAGCCACAATAGGCACTACGCACACAAATCGCGACGGAGCACATGATGCATCCAAAATGCTCGTGTCATGGCCCCAGTCATTAGGGGTCGATTATTTATATACGCCAATGGCCAGAACACAAATCTCGGCCTTGTTCCCTTTGCTGCCTTACTTGGAGGATACCCCGGCATACATTCAGTGGTGGCTTCGTGCTTTTTGTTCGTCGATTGACCTGGGAGCCTGCCAGCCGCATACATGCCGAGGATTGGATAGAGGAGTCTGGCGGTTCCGGAGAACGGTGGTATCCTATCGATTGCTGGAGCGGTTTCATTGTATATCGCGATCCCAGTCGGGCGACAACACGCGAGCCCGGTAGCCGGCACCCATTCTTTTGAGCACTGTTCAGCTCATTCACCACCTCGACTTGATTCCTTGATTCCGGTACATTGCTTCTGTTCCTGTCTTGTCTTTTCTTCTTGGATTTCTTTCACGTCTTCTGTTACCTCGGCTCGGCTGCCGATGATGCTACCGGGATGGGATGGGCCAGAGTTGAGGAGACGGCGACACGCGGCCTATAGTCGACTCGATCTGCGGCTAGTTTGCGCGGTAGCTTTCGAGGTGCTTTGTTTCATCTTCAAGGCCACGCGCCTGCTTTCGCAGTCTCTTTTATGCCTGCTCCGCTTGTTCGATTTTTCATTTCTTAGGGCGGGGTTCTTGCGGCATAGGAGGAGTTTTCGCTTTTCCCGGCTGGGAATTTGGCAAGGATACCTTTTGAAGTCGGATACATGTCGCAGGGAGAGGGCTTGGAGGCTCCGGGTATCTATGTTACTGTGCTTTTCTCACTGGGTGAGGAGCAGTTTATCTGCGGTTTCCTGTCTTGGCTTTTCGTTCTTTCTTTCTCAACTTTATTATTTGTTCTTGAACTCGACTGGGGGTTGATTGTCTAGGTTGCATGGGATACCTCCACAAAGGGAATGCGTTGATCGATTGCGCTCTTCACGGAATGTACCTTGTTCATCTGCGTCCGTGATCCCTGATGCTGGTGATGCTTGTGGTGAGGCGTGCCCATGAAATGAATCTGAAATGGCTTGTGACCAAGTACGTAGAGTGTACCACTCTGCCGTGGCAGCATTTCACTCTTGGTCCTACTTGGTATTGAAACTCGGAGCTACCGTGAGGACTCTCGTGATTGTGACGAGACTGAGGCGTCTCGAACCCCTTTGTCTTTAGTCACTCTCATTCCCATCCAACGCCTCATCAGCCTCATCACGACCAGCCCTCTCCTCGTCTCCCTCGAGCGCATCAACTGTCTCCTCAGCCTCGCTCTCTCCCTCCTCCTCCTCGCCCTCGTCATCATCTGGCTCATCCTCCTCCTCAGCATCATCCGTCTCATCGCCCTCCTCCTCTTCCGCCTCCTCAGGCTCCGTGTCGTCGCCGTTCGCAACGACCATCGCGGCCCCAGCAGCACCTGCGCCCGCAGCACCAGCAGCGCCGATTTTGGCCTTCTTCGTACGCGGTCGGTCATCTCCCTCTGAGGCCCCAGCGTTAGCAGCGGAAGTAAGCGTGTCGTCCGGCCCGGGGGCCGACATGGTCGAGACGTCGCCCATTTGAGAATCGTCCCCTGGCCCGTCAGCAGTGGAGCCAGGCGCCGCGGCTCCCGTGCCGCTTTGTCTTTGGCGGCGGCGGTAATCGATGCGTTTCTCGGACTTTGTCTGGGCGTATTCTGGGAGACGGTCAGCATTGATTGCTTGAATAGGTCCCCGGGGGGGGGGGGGGGGGCCCCCTCATCGAGGGCTTTGAAGACGTGGGTCGGGTCGATTGTCTTTTTGCCCGCGTTGAGGGTGTGTTCGTTTGCGCTGTTGTGTTTCGATTAGCACTCTCACCTCTCACATTAAACGACCAACATATCTGCAACGATGATTTGGAAAGGTGAAAGGGAAGGGGAAATTGGCTCAAAGGCAAACGCACTGAGTGGCAAGATAGTTAACAAAGACAGCAGCACTTTTGTTCAGCGCGAGGATGGCGTTGGCCTGGATCTGCGTGTTGGGCGGCAGTACGCCCTTGGCGAGGCGGGTGATGATGGAGCGCGGCAGGGTGAGGTCCTCGATGGTGACTGCGTCGCGGTCCTTATCCTTAGACGAAGGCTTTTCCGGTTTGCTGTCGTCGGGCCGAGGACCGGCGGGGGCTGGGTTGGCGGCCATGGAGGTGTCGTGGTGGGCTTCCGTCGTCGGAAGCGGGTTGGCCGGGGCCGGGACCGTGGTCGGAGCGGAGGTGTCTTCGTCCATGGGGACGAAACGGGCGGTGGAGACGGCCGGATTTGTGGGCGAGGACTTCTTGGCGGGCATTGTGGGTGGTGAGAGTGGCAGGAGGGATGAAGGGCAAGTTGAGTTTTCGAGGGTTCCGGTCAGGGGGTGGTGAGAGGCGAGTGGAGATCGGCTCAGATGCTGAGCACGGGATCTCTAAATTATTGCCTCCAAGATGCAATCAATGTAGGCTATTGACTCATAGTGATGAGGTTGACAGGCTGGTGATGGTTTGATGAGATGAGGCGTAAGCCTGGAGCTGGTGAAGTGAGGTTCTAGTTCTGGGTGAGGTGAAGTGAGGTGCACGCGCCACGCCAGACGCGACCTTTACGTGGCGCGTTAAGTGATGGGCGGCTTTTCTTCCCATGTTGGCCCGTGCTACAAGCAGCACTTGCCTCTCCGACCCTGGTGCCTCTCACTGACAGACAAACATAACTGACCTAAGGTAGGTATCTTAAGGAACATACCTCATCGAGGCAGAGGCAGAGGCAGAGGCTAGTTCCCCGTTCCCTGATTCACCAGACACCGCGAATAACATTGAGCATGGTATGGTGGTGGATTTTTCATACCCATTATCACCATCAGAAGCATTTCAAACCCGGACTTTGTCAGCAGAATCCCCAAAACAATAAAATTGAACCCCCTGCCTGGAACACTCCAAGGTATGACACTGCCATAGCTGACTCGACTTGACTCTATCTTCAACTGCCGCGTGGTTGTCCGATCTGATCTCCTCCATCGCTCGTTTCAAACTCTACATCATCGGATGCTGTGCTTAGGTCTAAAATCGTGACGTCGCAACTGTCCCACCTAGAAGAGAGCCGCACGAGATAGATTGCCGCCGAGTTTCGATCCCCCCCTCTAGTCATCCGATCCTTTATCGGCATCACGGACATGAGGCAAGCTTTTTCGGAATTCAACGATTTCTGTGATTGATGTATGATTTAGTCCGTGTGCTCTACCTAGAGTGGCGCTGCCACCGGCATCGCATGCTCGATCATGCTTCGCCACGCAATGCTACAGAGCCATACAGTGTCTTTCGTATGCGCTGCGCTATGACTGCTCAAAGGAATGGAATGAGTGAAGGATGAAAGATATGTCCACGAAAAGAAAGTAAAGAAAAAGGCTGCAGGCAGCAGTAGGTCATGAGTATCGTCATAAAAATGGGGTATCTCCAGCACAAACATCCTCCCAAACATATAGAACCTCGAGCAAAAGCCTTGATTTGCTCTTGTAACACCGGTAGTCCGACGACAGCCGTATGTATGCATTTGGCCGACCCTTGTCCTTACCATCAGAATCCAAGCGAGCCATCGCCGGCCGACGTGGCCACTCTAGCCAACGAAGTGGTGTAGCTTGCGGATAGATGTGACGACAGCCGACGGCGCCAACATGCTCTGTCCTCAGCAAACCCCTCAGAAGGGGTTGCACAAAACCCCGCACGACGAAGCCTTCCACAGGTCTCGTGCAGTGCGTGCGTCTTGTTTCTTGCCCAATCCTGCGGGAAGCGCGCAGGGATTGCCGGCATCTGAAACGCGTCAAAAACGCACGTCGTTCCTTGTCATGACGAACATCCCGGCCACCCCCGGTCGGTGAAATGGCATGGATGATGCCGGTAATGATCTGCCATTCTGGTAACGCGCCTCGGCGTCGTCGTGTACAGTCTCAACGTTCGGCGGTGTCCAAGAATTGTTTTATTTGTCCCACTATCAGCCGATGGCCCGGCCGATCTCGCACTGCCGGACCGGAGGCCGCGGCGAGAGCCCGTCCAGCTGGACATCGTTGTCGAGGGAGAGTCGGGGGGGGATCGACGACGTAGAATATACCCGGTGATGGGTTCGTTGCTCCGAGAAGGATGCAGAAGGAGTATGGAAAGCGTGCTGAGTGAAGTTGCTCAGCTGCTCATTTGATGAACGGGGCGAAAGCTCCGTGTCGGCATAGAAGCCGTGACCATAGCCGTACCACTGGTCTCGAACACTGCTGCTCCCGACGCTGAAGCTACTGCGCGAGCTCTGTGTCCTGCCGTGGGTACCGCGAGGTGATGTCGCTGATGAGTTTGGTGGGTACTTGGAGAGGCGGGACGTCTGCCGCTTGGGGCATGGGATGAAGGCGTCGTCGCCCTGGACCGCCTCATCAGTTAGGCCTGGCCGGGAGTTTGGCGCACGAGCGAGAACGGGTGTCTGGGGAACTTCAATGCTTTTCTTTCCGCCGCTGTTGAATGTGAATGAGTACGGCGACTGGCTCTCCCCAGAGGGCCGAGGCTGGTACTGGTTGTGGTTCTGGTAAATGACCACGCTCGGCGGCTTCTTGAGCGAAGCAGTGGACGCATGCTTGGTGAGGGACGTGGGAGTTTTTTCGGTTGTGCCCTCTGCTTCCTTCCTATACTTCCAAGACTCGATCTCTTCGTCATCGATCGGTGTGATGCCCCGGTTGATGAAAGGAAGGCGTCCTTGTCGGTAACGATAGCACACAAGTATGGTGCCCCCGATCAGAGCCACTGCCAGAACAGACAGGACCGTGCTGAGAGCAATAGCGAGTGTTCGGTCAGGGTCATCTTGTTCTTGGGCGCTGTCACTGCTGTGGGGGGCTGGATAGCCGGGCTCGTCCGCTGACAGTAATGTCATGGCGGAAGACGGCGTGATGAATCCGTTGGGGGCGGAGAAGCAACGGTGATCGTCACCGCGTATCCTTGGAATACATAGGACGTGCGAAGATGATGATCGTCTGGAGATGCGCGGCCAAGAAATACGCTGAAGCATAAGATCCAAGCAGGGACGATTGAGTAAGCTCGGTCGCTTCTGACGAAAAGCCTGAACTGGGATTGGAGCCCTGGCTGAAAGTCGAATTCTGAAGAGACGGTGAGGTTCAGAAGGCCCGAAGTATCCAGAACAAAACCCGAGAGCGAGCGTAGGTTGGAGGAATTTACACTGCAAATAAAGGTACCTCGTCAGCAAACAGTCGAACGAAAGAGTTTGAAGCATTGACGGACGACAAGAAAAGTAACAGTGGAAGGTTCTGGGTGTGTTCGCCGCCGATGAGAAGTAGAGAAGGACACCTGCGTCGGCGCTTTGCACACTTTACGTTTATGCTGCGTAGCCCTCAGTCACGCCGCAGTCCAAGTGCTCTGTCGAAGACCTTCGCTCAAGCTGCTCAACCTCGCGGGCTCAGTTGGGTGGGATGAATGCATGGACGTTGATCGAAGACCGAGGCGCCATGAACGATCGAGAATTGTTGCCCATGCACGCAAACATACGGTCTCATAATGTGGAAACGACAAGTAAAGTACAAAGGAGAAGAGGGACGCAGGGGGGACCAACAGGAGCGTTCTGCTATTCGGCGGTAAGCAGAAGTAGTAATCGACCAGGTCGATGATTGACAGATCTTCCGACTCAGGGCTTGACAATGTAGAGTCAGCCGGCCGGGTTGGATGACCTTGAGGCAGAGGGAAGGAACCCGGGAACGAGCGGCGATATCCAACAGGCAGGCGGGTTTCCTATATAAGCCACGGTACTTTCGACGACGATGGCAAGGGTGGGAGGTGCAAATCAGCTGCAGGTTCAACGGATTTAGGTATCGGGGTGTGGTACACCACTTTGGCTACCACACGACTGTACAGGGGATGGGTTACATGACCAGCGATACAGCCGTGCACGGTGCGGAGGCCAGGGCAAGGGAATATTGCCGCAGGTTAGCTGATGCACCATGATGTGCGGGTGAAGTGGGCGTTGGTGTTGAATGGAAACGCATTGGCGTTTTTAAGACAAGTCGGTGGTGGTGGTGGAGGTGGATCTTCGGAGGAGGTTGAAGTGGCTGCAGGGGGGTGGGCAGGCCGGCAGGGGTTGCATGTCGACGCGCAATGAGCGACGGTGACGGGCCGCTGGACGGGAGGGGGTGTATCCTTCTGCCTCTCTAACCTCTTCCTCTTCCCCTTGGCTCGATGATCTCTCTAGCGATGTGCGGTGTAGGCACAGAGACAACGGTACCCCCTGTTGACGAGGTTGGCTGTCTTGTCAGCCGTTTGATGTTGGTTCAATGACGGCGATTTGTCACCTCTGCCTTCAACGGTGGTTAGACGACAGGTCTCAGAGATGGGACGGCCAGGAACAGCCACGGTGAAGTGAGGGATATTGACGATCCTGCAAGTGATTGCGTCTGGCCGTGTTGTTCCGTGACCTGCCAGCGCCACGGCGACGGGAAAGAAGCTGAAGAGCTGCCCGATGGCGACTAGAAAGTACAACGCATCGCCTTCTGCTGTTTGCGTCTGCCACACAGACCGAGGGAAGCGAAAGGAAAGGGCCGCAGCCACGGCCTGCCGCTAGTCAGGCACCAGGTTCTCATCACAGGACGGAGGGGGATGCACAGTCAAGAATGGGCCTGGATGGTGCCATGTGTTCCTGCTGCTGGCCGTCGTGCTGGCCTGGGCGCAGGAACAGGCGCAGGAACAGACAAAACAGGGTAGTGTCGGGTCCGAACAGATAGATTGGCGAAGGAGGGGCACAGCGTGCCAGGGCAGCCGACGACGCTAGAACCGCGCTTTTCTGTCTCGCGCCGTGCCATGTACGACCCTGACCTAGCCTGTCTACTTTCTGTGATAGTCACGATCAATGTATGTACGCGTTCAGGTACCGGAACCGTTGGATGATGAACCGTCCACCGACCGCTGCGATGCCAGTATCGGCTCTGGGTAACACCGCATCTTGACAGGTCAAGAGTGTAACGCTATAACTGCGGGAGCTCGAAGGGCGTTTATTCGACAACAGCACAGGCATTTCTGTCCAGGCAGTATGGTACGGTGGTGGTTGGGACGACACCTCGGACTGGTCTGCGCGCGACCAAAGTCCAGCACCTGGCGCGGGCCGTCTCAGCACTGGCCGTCGGACTTGCTGGTCTTACTCTCTCGCCCCGTGTCTAGTGTACAGGTACGTACGGTGGAATGACGATGGCTGAGGACGAGGAGCGAATACATGAGCACATGGGCAGTGGAACTAGAGAAGACGGTCAGCAGCACACCGGTCGACGACGAGTGTGAGATGGTCTCAGCCTGGCCATGGGGCACAGGAGAGAGAGTGTCGCCGTCAGCCGGTGTCAGTCGCCGTGGCAGTCGCGCGGCGGCGAGGAGCGGTGAACGAGTCACGACAGTTGAGAAACGACATGAGGAATTTTGAGAGGCTGGCCCTGTGGACGATAACGTTTCGCCATTGGCCGGCTTCAATGGCAGCCGTCGAGTAGCGCAGGACGTTGGCACGAAAAGCGGAGGACGGACAAGTCGAATCGCACGACGTGGTGGACTGGAGTCAGGTACGAGGCGAGGCGAGGCGACGTGGGATGAAGCAGCTGGCAGCCCCTCGAGTCTTTTCACGTGTATGGTAGTCTGGAACAGGTGGGTATCAATTCGGTAGGTGGATAAGGTAGGGTAGGCGGATTGGTGGGTTGACGAAGAAGGCTGGATGAATGGCGAGACAAGCGAGCTGATGATGGCAAAGACAAGCGAAACGAGCCTTCCCTTCCTTTGCGGTCTCTTGGCATCGTTGAACTCCTCTTCGGTGCAGCTCAGGTCGAGGTCAGGGTTGAGGTCGAGGCTGGGTTGGGTCTGATCAGGCCTGGTCGGGTTCAGTCCGATACAGTCGCTGGGCAGTCCAATAAGACACGGTCAACGCGATTGAGAGCCGTTGTGCTGAAACAACGCAGGTCATGGACAGGCCCGATTGGAGTGCCGTGTGCGTGGCATGCGGCCCAGCACACTCAGTCTGTTGGTTGTTTCCCAACTGAAGATGACAATTCGATGGCCTTGGGATGACATGGTGTTGGGCTGCCTTGCAGTCTGTCAGCAGCATTCCTTATTCGAGATGCTGGTCAGAGAAAAAAGACGAATGGCTTTTTGCGAGGGGAGGGGGAGGGGGAGG
This sequence comes from Verticillium nubilum, assembly GCA_002851675.1. Taxonomy (NCBI): domain Eukaryota; kingdom Fungi; phylum Ascomycota; class Sordariomycetes; order Glomerellales; family Plectosphaerellaceae; genus Verticillium; species Verticillium nubilum. The sequence continues at coordinate 37,772 of NMXI01000081.1, forward strand.
GGGGTTGGAGTAAATCTCCGCCCATCGTGCACGTTGTTGCACCGTTCCTTCCCTCTTCCCTCCCAAGCCTGCCTTGCCTTCCTAGGCATCCTGGCATCGCAACTGCCTATGACCTCGTGACCCTGAGACCCTGCTCTTGCCCATGCCCCCGGGACCAACTCAGCGTAGGGCACGGGCACAAAGTCAAAGAGCCCGGGCCTTACCTGCCTCCTGAGGCCACGGCCTATCTGCATATCCATCTTGGTAAGGTAAGGTACCTTAATAAGGTAAGCTTTTGCAAGATACAGAGGTGGAGAGGGTGCAACTGACTGCCACCCTTTGAACTCCTGACCTCCACCTGCACCTCTCCCCAATTTCGCCTCTCACGAACGGTCAAGCCAAGTCGGCATACGATGTCACTCTGGCAGCGGCCGCAAATGACAATGCAACCTCGTCCCAGCATTTTCCAAGGCCGACCTCCGGAGCCAAGCAAACAAGGAAACATGGCGCCATCCGACCCTTCTTGACTGCTGCGTTTGTCGGAGGATTTCGATCGAAATAGCAGTGTTCCGTTGGCACTGATTATTCACCTGACGATCTTCTTTTCTTTTTCTTCTCCATGACACTCGAGCCTTGACCGGTTGACCCCTCGGTAACTCTTCGACTTGCCGTCGCAATCTCGAAGTTCGAAGATCGAGGCTAGGGCGCGCAGGTGATTGATCGTCCGTTCGCCGTAAAGATGTCTCGCCGCCCTGCTGCTTTTCTTCTTTTCGTGTCCATCTCCACCTGTCGCTTCATTCGGAAACAGACGACATCCGAGAGATGTCTACTTGTACCAGACCGGCCTCGTTTTTGGGTGCTGCAGCAGACTGCTTTCCTTTCATTTCGGGCGGCTGTCTCGCAGAAGCGCCCCCCATGATAAAAGCAATGGCCCCATGGTGCCCGTGGTCATCTGGGCAGAGCCACCAGCCACTCGTTCCAGTACGCTACTGGGCGCCACTGTCCACTTCGGGTCTTCCCAAGGCCTCTGGGCCTTCGTGTCCACAACACCAAGCACGAAACACGACACACCATCCTGCCTCGATTTCGACCAACCATACCCTTTGCTCACTAGAATCGGCTTCGGCTCGTGCCTTTGCGAGATGAGATGTCAAGGCGTTCACCGTCATCACCGGCAAACATGACAAACATAGCAGTAGTCACCAGCAGAAATGGCAGGTCGAGCGAGGCACGACCATCGAACGGTCGAAGTCGAGGGAGGACTGAAGTGGTGGTGTGTAGGCAGGCGGAACTAGCTCCGGCCTCTCCCCTCAACACCACCACTGTCGATTTGTGGGCGTCATACTGCCATAACCGTCAAGATCACCACATCGCAAGAGGGGGGAGGGGCTTCAGCACGACATGGATGCCCTTTGCCCCTCCTTCGCTGTGGTGGAGCAGCTGATACTGACCTACACGGCATGCTACTTTACGATACCGTCCACGATCTTCCCAGGTTGCGTGGTGTAACCGTACGCCTTGCCTAATAAACTTGCTTCCAGGTACGCCCGCTGGACTTGTATTCCGATAAGCTTCTCCGTACCGAGTGAGGCGTGGCCGCCCGGAAGTGCCTGCAGGAGATCACTTTGCCTGCCGCCCAAGCTGTGCTGGACACCACCTCTGATGCGACGCGACGGAGATCAAACGCCCGGACAGCTGTTCCACATGGAATTTGACTTGTCCATCTTGGCTCACAAGAGGAGTATACCGGATTAAATCGCGGCACTCACCAAGTCCACTGTCTTCGAAAACCGCTTTCTTGCAGCGAGGATGCGACACAGCTCATCCCAACAACCCGCGATCTTCATCTCGATCGCAATGCCTCACGGGCCGTCTTCTGAGATCCACCTGCCTTGTCGTTGGTCCCCTCACGTAGCCTGATCCTGATCCGTCGGCAACGTGTCGGCGTTGCACGTCAGCCATCTTACACCTCCCACCTTTTCACGCCTAAAACACACTAACACCCGACCTTGACCTGGTCCGCACCGCGATCGATACCTGAACCTGGGACCTGGCATTAGCTCCAAGGTCCGCGCAGGGACCAGCCGCATTCCACAAAGACCTGCTGACCTTCTGAGGCTGGTGGTGGTGTGGTGGTGTGGTGCCGTGTGCCTGATGAGGTATTCACCGCTCATTGATTTCCTTTTCTTCTCTTCTGCAATTCGCTCGTCACATCGTCACCACTACTGTACACCACCATCCACCAACTCTCCCTGCCTTAGCCTCTTTGACGAAGATACAAGCGCATTTATTTACTGTGTACTATTCTAGTCTGCTTCTGCACGCTTTTGCCTTGCCAGGTGCCAGGGCACTATTTACGAAGTAAGACACTTGGGCAAGATGATTATCGCAGCTCACATGGGGGAGGTGGGGGGGGGGGGTCTTTTGATGCATCGAGGCGTTGAGGAGAGGGTGTCAACTGTCCCCCCCATCGCACACTGTCGAGGCTGCCCACAACATTTACCCGGCGCGTCCACCATCCACGCATCGGACAGCGAGCGATAACCCCGCGATCATGCACAACTTTGCTTTTGCTGGCGGATGACTCGCATCGCGATAGCCATGTTGGAGAGCCAGAGCCAGAGGTGTACCGGTATCCTGTGGACGCGCCGGGCTGCCAGGCTGAGCAACTAAACCCCGGCCCCCCTCTCATGCGGCCAACCTCCTCCTCCCCAGATCGTATGCACGGCATAGCACTCACTTGTCGGCTAAGAATTGGCCTCTCTGCGGAGCAAGCGCTGGCAGCACGAACCTGAAGCTGACCATATGATCTTGCTGCCGGCCAGTCTAGAGGAAACAAGCGACCCGCAACCCTGGTTGATTCGATGTCCTCGACATGCGAGACGGTCGTCGTCGCGGCGTTCCAGGGCTGGCTCGGCCATCTATATCACGAACATCCGAGTATCAAACCTAGCCGAAGACTGGCTAGTCACTCGGGATGACGTTCACTCTTTGTTTCCTTCGTGCTTCCCGCCGGGTCTCCTTGCGGCTCGAGCATTGCCTTCCACCTGTCTGTTCAAGCACCGGGCGACGCGTGACCCGGGTACAAACTCCCTGGCGGATGTCTCCCGCCTATCTTTGTGTCTGTATCGTGATGGTGTGATCAAATGACACCTCGATCGCCTCAATCTCGTTCTTGGTTGTTCCTGACCTTCACCGCCGTGCTCGGCTTGCTCACGGGATCCAGACCGGTCAACAGCCTGTGAAACATTGGTCTCGGGTAGAAGGGGGGATATGAAATCCCCCACCCCAATACCACCGTCGTGAGTATGTCTTAGTTGGTGATTTGTATTGGCAATGGTTTCACTCGAGATGCTTGAGTCCCAGCCCAAACACCGCGCGCATCGCGATCTTCAATGTTGCCGTGGCTGACACCGTCTGCGCGACCGAGGTTTGCTGGGCTTGCGGGCGTTGTCGGGACCTTTCTGACGGATAATCAGCCACATTGTCTCGCGCTGTCACGGAGCAGGCCATGCTTCTTCGGACCGTTCCCTGGTCTCGGTATGCTATCTAGAGTGTACGGGTCCGGCATTTAACAGGCCTTATAATTATTTACTCCATACCTCAGAACTGCACAGATGGGCAGGTGATGGTGCGTGTCGGGTGGGAGGCACGACAAGCCGCGATAATCCATCACGAACAGGCTGTCTCGAGGCGGACAGTGAACAACACACTTTCTGGGGTGGGGGGTGCTGTTTTAACTCACCGAAGGCTGATCAGACACGGGTCGGAGTTGACATGTCGTCGCATTCGGTCGACACAATATTGCCCTGGGATCATCTGATCAATACCACAAGAGCTTTCAGCTTTGCACATTTACACAGGGGAATCACTTTTTGTAAACACAATTCAGGTTTGAGCTTGCTGGCTGAGGCACGTATACCACAACATGCCAATATGCCCGGGTAGGAGTATCTTTTTGTGTGCTAACTTGCAGGATGCGGCGAGAGATCATGTTTCAAGGTCACAAGCATCGATGCCGCGTACCACCAGCGTCTTGTTGTGTGCTACATACGTGCACGTGCTGGATCAATGCCTGAATGTTTCTGTACGGGAGATGGTCATAATTCGGCGATGAGATATGGAACAAGCAGCTGGAGCAAACGGGGTGCCTCTGTGAGGTGCTGGACGTGATGGATGAAGGAAGACCGAGTGAGGATACGTATCAGAAAATCCGACCATTACCAGTACTCTGGGCACTGTAGTATCGTCGTCAGTGCTCACATTGGTCACCTGGTGCATCAATGATAGACTTCATGACGGATCAACCTACAACACTGACTAATGCTGCAGTCTATATATTGCGTTCATTCACCAGGTTTTCCCATCGACCGGCCCCTGACCCAGTCAGGGAATTGTTTCGAACGCGCCGTTGGTCTAGTGGTATGATTCTCGCTTAGGGTCACACCCTGAAGCTTAGCTTGCGAGAGGTCCCGGGTTCAATCCCCGGATGGCGCCCAATCTTTTGCTGGATTGGAATAGATTCATTCATATTTTGCTCCCAACTGAAGTCATCCGACTCGCGAATAGCAGGTAGCATTCGGTATTCGGCTAGCTGACTGAGGCTGGTTATTGACAGTGGGCTCTGCTGGCGGGGTGTACTCACCAGCCACGCAAGCACCCTGAAGCGCGTCAATTCACAAAGCTGACGCGCGACGCCACACTTCCAATTCCACTTCACCTCGATAACGGCTTGACGTCAATCTTTTGCATGGCGACCAACCCTGCAAGTCCACTGGGCATTCTCATGCTTGGACTCAATCAATATCGGTACTTGGATTTCCCTGACGACCTTCTTAGTGAACTGCTGTCCATGGATCGAGTGTCACACAAGTCATGTCCTCCTCCAGACCTGTCGCGCCTACAGACGCGTCGCGTCCAGGCTCGGGCATCCTCACGCCCAGCTCTGACAGTCTACTGAATCACGATGCCGTACTCGTCGAATCTCCCAGGAGCAGCGGACGGCGGGGCTCCAGTGCATTGGAGCATCTCCTCAAGTCTTACATCGTCGTCAAGGTTGGTGACCCTCCGGCTCTTTCCCAGCATCCCGCCTCTCTGACACATCCTCCTAGCCGTACCGTCTCAATGCCGTGGCAAGGCCCTCGACGCTTCAGCCCCTGATGCTCATTCCCCGCGAGGAGCTATCCCTTTCCTTTCTCGACCTATTCTCGCCCAACGGAGACCTTCCCTCCAGCCGACTATATGAATCCCACATCAAGATCCTCGACCTTGAGGATCGCATGGCCGACAGACCGAGTCTCCTTATCGCCCGGAACGAGTCCTCGAAAACGCTGTACGCCGTTGAACGAGCCGATAAGAACCTGTTCACCGTGTGCAAGCTAGGGTCATGGGTTAACGTGCTTGAACTCCTCGCCAAAGCGACCGTCTCCAGCAAGACGGCCACAAAGCCACGACCATGCCCGCAGGAGTCGCAGGCCGTCCCCCTGACAACGCCGCAGCTGCATAAGGAGCAGAAGGAGAAGCAGCTGGCCATCGAGGCGCTGCAGTCTATCGTGCGGAAGAGGGGAAGGTCGCAGTCGGTTGCGACGTTCGAGGAGGGCGGTCGAGCTGAGAAAAGGCTCCGCTCGGATGATGATGCTTCGCGGCCGCCGACGCCTCTCAGTCAGACTGTTGCCGAGCCGAAGATGGTATCTCGCGCAGATGGGGCAGTCGCAGTGGTTAACAAGGCCCCTTCTTTGGCTCCGCCTGCAGCGCCGGCGCCGATGGAGGATGCCGTAACGTCGCCGACGGCCGAGGATATGTTCAATAACATCAGGGCTCAGTACTCGGAGGTGCTCTACAAATCCAAGGTAAGCCATGCCTTTCGTGTTACCATTCGCGTATCATTGAGCTAAACAACGTAGGGTTCGCTAGCATACTTTGCGAAAGGCCCCCTCTCTCGAGCCAGAGCAGCATTCCACATGGACTGCGATGGCAACCTCAACATGGACGACCTGATCGAGTACCTAATCAGTCAGATTTTGACCACAGTGCAATTGGACAAGAAGTACAGGGAGACAGTCCCTGATATCATCTCAAAGATGAAGACGCACGTTGAAAGCTCGGATGACGGCAGCAAACTGAAAAAGAGAAAACCTAAGAAGATGAAGCTCGGCAAAGACGGGCTGTACCCGGCGGAAGACAGCATTATTCGTACCTGGTGGACGACGAATCGGCCTCAATTTAGTGACGAGGATGCCAGCATTACACCAGCGCAGATCCGGTCTCACGTGGATCTCCTGCGAACGCGAGAGACACAACTCCAGATGATCCTCATCCTAGAGATTCTGGCCCTCGAGCCCTTGCGACCTAGAGAGAATGAAGAGGAAAGCCAGCTGCCAGGTCTCGCATCAGCAGCCAAGGTCATTGCTGCAGCACAACCTGCGAAGAAACGGAGCAAGCACAAGCTCCCGGTGCTCGTTGACGTGCATGCCGATCGACTGTGCATTTGGCAGTCTACAGCCTCTGATGAGTTGAGGCTTCTCGAAGACTCGCAAGTCGTGAGGCCGGCGCATGGAAGCAAACCAGGCCAGAAGGCTTCGGCAGACCCCCTGAAGGACTTTTGCACCGACATCATCATGCAATTGTAAGTTGATGCCCTACATCCGAAAGAGGTCTACTTACCACAACCAGTTTTGCTGCTCGCCTTCCTGAGCTTTGCGACGGCATTAACCGAAAGTTGGGAGGGCCCGTCATCATTCCCACTCCGAAGCCCAAACAGCCCAAGCCCTCATCTAGCTCCAAGCCAAAGTCCAAGTCTAGCGTAGTTGCTAAACGCAGCATATCGGCATCGAAGGCATCGAAGACTATCCAGGAGGAATTGGCCAAGGAGCAGTCTCGCCGCAGTGTGTCGAGGGGGCCAGGCAGTGCCATTGCGCTGATGAGGTCGGCCACCGCGACAACGCTGCCCGCCCTGAAGCGGGAGTCTAGCGACCAGTCGCTGCTGAATGGCATGGTCAAGCCTGAACCAGGCTCGCTCTCTGACAGGTCAAGGATGCTGTCGAGGAGTAACAGTATGACAGCTCTCGGCGACGCGAAGGCGCAGAAGAAGGCCTTGGTAGATGCCGAGCTGCGGAATGCTATAAGCGTGCTCAGGAAGCCAAACCGAGAAATTGCAAGTCTGGATGTAGTCGAAGCTGCAGAGCGGAGGACATCCGGTGGCCTATCTCATACCAGGAGTATGTTTTCTCCTTCGCGCAATGTCTGAATCAATGACTGACCAAGGCGCAGAAACTAAGAAGCCTGTTCGGCACCCGCTTTTCCAATCGGTGCAGGTCAAGGCCACGCCTGCGAACAACCGGTTCCGTGACGCTCTTGCCGATGACGGCGGCAGCGCGAAGATATCGACCATGTCCATTCCGCCGTCAAGCGCGTCGATGATCCCCTCAACAGCACAACGACGGAGCACGGCAGACTTCTTCGGATCCTACTCTTCATCTGCCGTCAAAGCCACACCCTCAAGGCCGAGAGCCTCTGCTCCTCGCAGGGAGCCCCATGATGAACCCAGTATCCCCCCCTCCTCACCCCTCATGGCGAGGAAACCTGCACGACAGCAACCCGTGCCTACTACGACCCCTGCCCGACCCCAGCCGCGGGCGATGCGCTCCCCGTCGCCGGTGGGCGTGCACATCTTTGACACGCCAGTGAAGGCGGCGACGTCCTTCAGCCTGCCGGAGGACGGAATTGCTGCGACGCCTCTTGCGAAGATGGCAGCGCCTACGCAGAAGAAGGCTTCGATTTACGAGAAATTGGGATGGGATGATGACTTAGACGACTTGTTATGAGATTTGCTTGCTCGGGAATGGCCGGCTGGCGTACACGCGTTTTGAAAGGCACAATAAGGACAATGGCTGGCATCATGGGACCTAGGTTTTGGGACGTGGACTTGGACACCGGCATCATCATGATCATGGCAGCATCATTTGGCGCTCGGCAGAAATATCATCAGATGCGTGCGAATGAAAGCTTATACCCAAAAATAATATGAATGCCTCCACAGGTCAGCCTATCCTGAAAGTTCCTCCTTGCGCTTCTCCACCACCATGATGGGCAGTTCCCTCACATCCACGTGCTCAGACGTGCCCATGTCGATGACGCGAATGGCCTCGACGCCAACGATACCAGCTCTTAGCGCCACAAACTTTAGCTCGACGACGTGGCACGCCCCCGCCGCGAGGGGTCCGACGCGCGTGTCGGCGCTCAGGCAGACGACCTCTGTCGAGTCGACGAGCGAGCTACGCTGCATGGCGTGCACGACGTTCTCGTCGAGAACGGCGTCGGCGGTCTGCCGTGCGTCGAGGAGCGTCTTGCCGCGTCCGGAGGTCGAGGGCGGGCGCACGGAGCGGGCCTCGTTACGGCGGCGCTTGGAGAGGGCAACGAGGGCGAGCTTGCGCGGGGCCGGGGCGGGGTTTCCGGCTGTGGCGGTCTCGGGGACGCGGTTCACGACGTAGACGGTCCAGGAGAAGGGCTCGCCGGCGTAGAGGGGCCCCCGCGGCGCGCGGAAGGTCATGGTGAGGCCGAGGTCTGGGATGGCGGCTTCGGTCGTGCGCGACGTGGCGGCTTCGAGAGCGGGGAGGGCGTCGGGTCGGCTCACTGCGGGTGCGGTGAGGGACTGCGCCATCTCGGAACCGCCGATGGAGAGCTGAGATGGGCGGTGGGCGCGCTGGATGGCTTGAGGGGCGGAGCCGAAGCCGGGGTTGACGGGAAGGGTGAAGTCGAGGAGCGTGGACCATGAAAGGGTGAGTTTGGGCGTACAGACGCCGGGAATGGCGTGCAGGGTGCCTTCAATCGTGATGTCGAGATCGCGGGTGGGGAGCTTGGTGGTCATTTCGATCTGCTTGGGCGCCAAGCGGTAGAGGAGGGTGACGTGGTCGTGGGCGATGCACGTCATGGGGAGAGTCAGGCCGGACTGCTCGTTGAGGTTCTCAATGGTGCCGTCAGGAACAGTGAGGTTGATCTTGTCGACTGTGGCCTTGCAATCAAAGTGGGGGGTGAAGTCGATCTCGAGGAGCGCGATCAATGCCGCGCTCGTGGGGATCGTGTTGGGTCTGGAGAAGCGCACGCGCGTGTGTATTGCCGGGAAGACGTTGATCTCAAGGCTGGATTGGGTTCGTATGGGCTGCATATGTTCTTTTGCTTGAGTGACGGGAGCTACGCGAGATACTCGCAGCGCTGAGAGCTTCGGAGTGACGCCCTCGAGTGCCGGGTCGCCATACAGAGAGTCCAGCAGGTTGAAGCCAGCGGGCACGCCGCTACGAAGGTAGCCGGCCTTTTCGCCCACAGCCGTGGCTTGGTCCTCAGGCTTCAGGCTTGCTGAAGCGCGGATAACAACCGATGGGCCTTGCAGCCTAATGCGTGGTCTGGACAGGAAGACTGGTAGCTTCCAAACAGCGTAAATATGTGGCTGAGTCTGCTCATCATCGCTGTCGCTTTCTTCGGCAGCGTCGACTATTATGAAAGGGTCATCGGTTTCCTCCACGACGCCCTCGAATATCGTGTCAGACGCTGGCGGTCCATCTCGGTCTTGCGATTGACTGTTGACAATCTGAGCCTCGAGAGATATGTGAAGTCTGGACATATATGAACGAAGAGTTGTCTCATCGACAAGCGGTGTTCGCAGAATTAGGTGCACGTCAACAGTTTCGTCTGCCTACGAATTAGTCTGCATTCTGAACGGCTTAGGTATGGCCAACAGACCAAAGAAAAGAGTCTTGCGCTGCTCTATTGTATCGAATAATGATCCCGTGTCTTCGGCCTCTGTTGATAGTTCTTCTAGGTCAAGGCCTGTCGCTTGGGGAATGATGTAACTGAGAAATGAATTCTCAATGAAATCCGAGGTCCCGTTCGGACTGGAACGGGGGCTCCGCTCTTCAACCGCCATTGTCTATTCAATATGTGACCTGAGCCTGGCTCATGCCCAGGTGATATTTTTGGATGTGTATTCAAGAACAAGTTCGGAGACCGGTGAGCGTGTGATATATTGCCGTCTCAGGAGGCTATGTAAGCCGTCACCCAAAAGATATCAGCGGCTGCTTCCAAAGCCGGCAGAATTAATGAAATAAAAATCAAAGCGTTGCGACTCGATACTGACTACGCTGAGAGGCTTTGGCATCAGCGGTCGCCGGGCAGTTGGTGGTGAGACGGTCAAAGTCACGAGTATTGGAGTAGATGTCACGGTTAGACCTTGCCTTGATGAAGAGGACCCCTGACAATGACAGGATTAGGTAAGCAGAAAATCAAACCATACTTCATAATGGGTCCGTGCACCCAGAAGGAGTGCTCTTGACTCTTTTCGATCCGTATCAAATTCTCGGCCGCCTGAGGTCGCGTCCACATCGGACCTGTTTCGCCAACGGTTTTGCTGCTACACAACGTACGACATTCGGCCATCGTCACCCCCGCGGTACATCATCTCGGCAAGACACGCATCGTCAAGCCACATCTTTCTGCACACGAAACCCGACACCCAGCTGCACTCCTCTTTCGTCCGTCGCTCACCCGCTACGATGAACGGCGTGGGAAGCCCTTTCGGGCAACCTGCGCAATGGCAGGAGCATCGAACCGAAGATGGACGACTCTACTATTACAATGCTGCAACCAAGATCACTCAATGGACCAAGCCGGAGGATATGATGAGTGCTGCTGAGGTGCGTTCTATGAACGTGCAGGCGCATTGAAGATCGAAAACTGACATCCTTACAGCGCGCTCTCGCGAACCAGCCGTGGAAGGAATACACCGCCGAGGGCGGCCGCAAGTACTGGTACAACACTGAAACCAAGCAAAGCTCGTGGGAGATGCCCGAGGCTTACAAGCAGGCCACTGGCGTCACCGACACCCCCGTCACCCCGGCTGCTGCCCCCTACAATGGAGGAGACCGATACAACGGAGGCGACAGGTACAACGGCGACAGGCACAATGGAGACAGGCACAACGGAGACAGGCATAATGGTGACAGACACAACGGCGGCGACAGATACTCGGGTCACGACCGTTACCGCGACGATCGAGACGCCATCCCCGAGTCGCGTCAGCTGACGTACAACAGCGACCCTGCCGCCAAAGCCTTCGTCCCCGCCAGCAACGACCCCGACTATGCCACCTTCGAAGAGGCCGAAGCCGCTTTTCTCAAGTTGCTGAAGCGCAGTGGCGTCCAGCCAGACTGGAAATGGGAACACACGCTGCGAACAATCGCCAAGGACCCTCAATATCGCGCCATCAAGGATCCCAAGGATCGCAAGGCTGCATTCGAGAAGTATTGCCACGACATGATCGTTCACGACAAGGAGCGCGCCAAGGAGAGGCTGACCAAGCTGCGCGCCGACTTTGAGACCATGCTTAAGAGACATCCTGAGATCAAGCACTACACCCGCTGGAAGACGGCACGACCCATGATCGAAGGCGAGACCATTTTCCGCTCGACCGACGATGAGTCCGAGCGTCGCCAGCTGTTTGAGGAGTACATTATCGAGCTGAAGAAGGCGCATATTGATCATCAGACAAACTCACGTAAGACAGCCATGGATGGGCTCATCGATCTTCTACCCAAGCTGAATCTCGAACCCTACACGCGCTGGGCTGATGCGCAAGGTATCATTTCCTCTACCCCGCCCTTCCAGAACGACGAGAGGTACAAGACCCTTAGCCAATTTGATGTCTTGACTGCTTTCCAGAACCATATGAAGGCCCTAGAACGCACCTTCAATGACTCGAAGCAGGAGCAGAAAAACCAAAAGTTCCGCAAGGAACGCAAGGCCCGCGACGGTTTCCTGGACCTCTTGAACGAACTGAGAAAGCAAGGCAAGGTCAATGCCGGCACCAAGTGGCAGAAGTTCCACCCTCTGATCGAACACGATGAGCGCTACCGAGCCATGGCTGGTCAACCCGGCTCCACTCCTCAGGAGCTGTTCTGGGACGCCGTTGAGGAGGATGAGAGAGCACTGCGCGGCCCCAGAGTCGACGTGCTTGATGTCCTTGATGTACGTCTGCTCCAACACTATTTTGAAGTATTATTGCTAACACGTTTGCTAGGATGAGCGGTTTGAGGTCACTCCCAAGACAACATTTGAAGAGTTCCTTGCTGTTGTCAAAAAAAGCCGACGTACTGCTAACATTGACCGTGATACTCTCACTATCTTGTTCGAACGTGTAAGTTTGCTGTTCCTCCCCCCTCAAAGAAACCACCATGTCTCACACCTCTTCAGCTTCAGGAACGCAGAACCAAGCGGCCAGAGGATGACAAGCACTCTGAGCGCCAGCAACGCAGAGCGGTCGACGACTTGCGCACGCATATGAAGCGTATGGAGCCTCCTATTGCTGCCGGCGACTCATGGGAAAAGGTACGACCACGTCTTGCGGACAGCCCAGCTTTCCAGGCTGTGACCTCCGAGGAGGCCAGAGTCGGTGCCTTCGACAAGTTCGTTCGCCGACTTCGTGAGAAGGAGGACGACGCCGATCGCGATCGTCGAAGGCGCCGTGATCGTGGCTCGAGTGAGCGCGACGTCTACCGCGAACGCGACAGCCATCGTGAGAGAGACCGTTCGAGAGGTGAGAGGTCCTACCGTGGCGGTGGAGGCCGAGCTTCCAGGCGGAGCCGCAGCCCTGAAGTGGACGCCTACGAGGCCGATAGACGCAAAGCTATCGCTGAACGCGAGCGCAATCATCGCAAGTCGACAATGGCTGAGAGTCTGCTGTCGGACCGCCGCGCCTCGCCGCCGCCGCCTCCCCGTCGCGAACGTTCGCGCGAACGCAACGGGGGTCGTGAGCGTGAGCGTGAGCGTGAGCGGGACAGAGAATTCGACCGCCCCAGCCGGTCCCGCCGCGACGATGACGCGTACTACGACCGCGACAGGCGCGATAGGGAGGATGAGCGCGAGCGAACTTACCGCCGACGCATCGATTCTTATGACGAGCTACCTTATGGTGATGAGCGTCCTTCTGGATCCCGTCGCCGTAGAGACGACGATGACGCCGACAGGCGGGATTCTAGAGATTCGAAGGTAAGGCGGACAAGCTAAATCCAGAAATTCACTCGACCGTGTTACTGACATTCTTTCCGCTTTGCAGCGAGTCAAGCGTGAGAAATCCCCCCGCGAGCGTGAGACCACCCCTCCCCGCGAAATCAAGACTAAGTCCCCCGCCCCCACAACCGCCGTCACCGCTGTTGCGGCGGACAAGAAAGACGCAAAGGAAGATGACCCCGGTGTTCACTCTGGGTCCGAGGAAGGCGAGATCGAGGAGGACTAGATTATCTCCCCCCAGCTTCGGAAGCGAGAGGGATGGGCAGGGAAGAAGCATGGGAAGGTTTGACTTTGCGTCATCGAGTACGTCCCGCCGTGAGACCTCTGCCGTCGAGAGGCCTGATGACCTGCTGCGCGTACAGATTCTCGGCATACCCACGGCCTCATCATTTACCGTCTTTCGCAGCTGACAAGCACGGACCTAATCCGCCATGATGGGCTCGCCAGAGCGGAAACTTAGTACTAGTATGTATGTGTTTTTTTCCTCTGCTCATTATTTAATCAATCACATCTGTGACAGTTATGGTAACGAAGTATGAGCGCGGTGATTGATGCAGCAGCGTTTGTTTCCGGTGAGTTCTCGTGTACCCTATCTATCTGCAAGAGTTCCTCATCCGAGTCGCCCCTCGGCGGGAAACTGACGGCAGTCATCCTGCTTGATCCATTGCCCCTCAATCTACGATGATGGTCTGTCCCATTTCCCCCCTTTGCACGTGTTTGGTTCGTCTAACGCTACTCGAGGCAGACATGCCAGTGACTTGGAAATAAAAACTACCTTCAGGCAGCATCTCCGAATCAAGTGAACCCAAGCGCGATATCAGAAGAAGATAAAAAAAGATGAGAAGAAAAAAACAGACAGGACAAAATAACCTTACATCCCGGACAAACCATCGTTTCTCGTAGGACCAGGCAACAGGGGATAGACTGCCGTCGCCGCTGTTAGTCCGCATCATCGTCGTCGGCCACGCCGCCCTCCTCTAAACCATTGAAATCATGCCGCCCCCCGCCGCCGCCGGAAGCGCACTTCCGCAGCCTTTTATGCTGCCCCTTTTGAACGCCCAGAACGCCCTGACCCGATGCATTATCGTGACGGTGGAGAAAGTGATCCTGGTGGATGCCCTCTTCAAGAGCTCTTTTCAGGGTCGTCCAGGAAGAACTGCGTGCAGAGTTAGCGTCAAATGTCAAAGGAGAGGGATGCTTCTGATGAACATACGTAGTTGCCGCCGGCCTTCTGCTCCTGGTCAAGCTGGGAGTTGGACTTGTTGATACGAGGACGGTAGTTGGTAGGGTCGCGTCGGAAGGTGACGTCAAGGTTCTTCAGGAAGGTGTTGCAACCGGTGAGGAGCGACTCGGGCGTGTTGGCATGGGCATTGATACCGGGCTGGCCGTCGAAGACAATAACGCGGTCGGCGAGATAAGTGGCCATGATGAAATCGTGCTCGACGATGAAGGCGGTCTTCTTGGCGTGCATGATAAAGCGCTTGATGACGCGCGAGGCGATGATACGCTGCTCGGAGTCGAGGTAGGCAGAGGGCTCGTCGATGAGGTAGATATCGGCGGGCATGCCCAGAGCGAGGACGATGGCGACACGTTGCAATTCACCACCGGACAGGTTCTTCACCTCCTGATCGATAAAGTCGTCGAGCTTCAGAGGCTTGACAACGTCGGTCTGGAACTGGGGCGACAGGAAGGCGGCCTTAATCTTCTTGAAGAAGAGCTGGCGGACCGTACCTTCGAACTTGGGGGTAATAGTCTGGGGCTTCATGCTGATGCGCATCTCGGGCACGGAAGACTTGGTATCAGGCTTGAGGGCGCCAGCGAGCAGGCGACAGAATGTGGTCTTGCCAGTTCCGTTCTCGCCCATCATAACAATAATTTCCGAGTCAGTAAAGTCGCCGGCATCGATCTTGAGTTTGAAGTTGCCCAGCGTCTTCTCCATCCTGGGGTACTTGAAGGCGCGCGACTTGTCGATCACGTAATCGTCAGCACCCTCCGCGATACGGAAGGTGAGTGATTCCTCACGGAAACGCAGGTTCTCAGTGGGGATGTGGCCGTCGAGGAAGATATTGATACCTTCGCGGACGGACTGAGGCAGCGTGACGACACCGTAGACGGCGGGCTTTCCGTAAAGGACACAGATGAAGTCAGAGAGGTAATCCAGGACGGATAAATCGTGCTCGACAACGATGACGTAGTTGTTGTCGTGAAGGAGGGAGCGGATGATACGCGCAGCGCTCAGCCTCTGCTTCACATCAAGGTAGGAGGAGGGCTCGTCGAACATGTATACGTCGGCCTGGCGGACACAGACGGTACCGATGGCGAAACGCTGCAGCTCTCCACCGGAAAGAAGGTTGATCTCACGGTCCATGATATGGTTGAGCTCAAGCACGTTGCACACCTCGTCACGGTTGCCCATGTTGCTCTGGGCATCGATCAAGCCCTGAACGGTCTTGACGGGCCCACGAACGGCCTTGGGGATCTGATCGACATACTGGGGCTTGACGATGGCCTTGAGGTCGTCTTCGAGAAGCTTGGTGAAGTAGTCTGCGGGACGCTGGTCAGCGGCTGATCGCAAAGTAGCCAGATCGCGGGGCCTCTGAAAGGGAACTTACTCTGAAGCTCAGAGCCGCGGAAGTACTTGATGACGTCCTCCCAGTCGGGAGGGTTGTCATACTTGCCCAGGTTGGGCTTGAGCTTTCCGCTGAGGATCTTAAGGGCGGTACTCTTGCCGATACCGTTGGTTCCTACGAGACCGAGCACGTTGCCAGGGCGGGGCATAGGCAGGCGGTGAAGCTTGAAAGAGTTGGCGGAGTAGCGGTGGGTTACCTGGGTCTCGAGGTTGGTGGGCAGGTTGATGATGGTGATGGCGCTGAAGGGGCACTTTTTGGGGCAGATACCGCAACCAATGCAGAGCGACTCGGAGAGGAAGGCAATGCGGGAGGTAGGGGACACCTCAATGCAGAGCTTGCCGGAGCGCACGACGGGACATGACTTCTTGCATTCCTGTCGGCACTTCTTGGGCTTGCACTTGTCGCTGTTGACAATAGCGACACGGGTGAGTTTGTCGGACATGTTGGCGGTTTCGCGTCGCGGTCGATGTCTTGATGAGTGTAGGGTGTCGAGGAAGGAGCGAAGTTGTGGTGGCGGGGTTGACGATGCTAGATTTTCTGGGTTTTCGCTAAGAGGGGCAAAATGCAGCTTTGGGCAGATCAGGGCAGTCAGCTAAGGGACAAGGCGGGCAATAGCGACGAGCTGGGCTGATGCAACGTCACGGCCTGTCCAAAGGATATTGTATTGAAAGCACGGCGAACGTGCAAGTGAGTTTGGTTTCTTTCCAGGCTACGAGTGGGAGAAGGTTCAAAGGAAATAGGAGGGGCACACCGTGTCCAAGTCTCGTGCTCGTCTCATCTGGGCTCGAGGGATGCGGTCATCAAATTTTGGTGGGTTGTGAATCGTCCGTTTGGCGGGGTAGGGTAGGGGAGAGAGACCCCGCCCGGAGACCAAAGTACCAGACAGTACTGTCACACATTAAGTTCCTGGTGACTCTACAAGCGTCTACATGTTCTAACCCGCCCTATCAGGAACTCCCGCGTCTGGCGGTTGTTGACATCACGGAGGGGAGGGCAATGATACCGAAACTGGTCAACCACCAGCAAGTCCTTGGACGGGCAAATCACGATGTGAATAATTAGATACGGAAAGTGTGCGCTGGAATCCGAGCAATTGCGAATCAGCCCTTTTTATGGGCGTCATTTGCACTGCAGTGTACGACAATTATGATACAGTAAGCATGATACGAATCGGCCTGACGCCTTCCGGAAGGAAGTCTTCACCGTTGGAAATGACGAACATCACTGTACTTGATACTTTCTATTTTCACTTGCCTGGAAGATGTATGTAGCACAATGCAGTGACGCCACACGCCTGTCTGTACATTAGAATGGTCCACCTGTGAAGTGAAGTGTATTGTTTGCTCATGACAGCATATATGTCGGTCGTGATGCGGTCACGCACCCCGACTGTATCGAAAACCAACTGACTAGAGATCAAGTCACCGAGTGGCAAAAGATTGACACGATCAAGGTCGAAATGCAATGCTCGAGTTTTGCAGTCTCCTGTCTAGGATGAAGGATGATGAATATTTTTGATGGGGAACAACAGGGGGTTTCAGCAGCTCTACACCCGCCCAAGGACCCAGACTAGAAAAGGCAAGGGCTCTGAGAGTCCAAGAGGAAGCCTCTGAAGAAAACCATTGTACTGACTCGGACACTGTACCTTACATCCAGATAATGATTCTCAATGGTGGCTGCAAAACCGCCAGGACGACCTAGGTAGTGACTCAACCGTGCCCAAGGTTTGTTACTGCCTCAGGCCGTCACTCCCTCCAGCGAGCGTGGGCTGAGCCTGGCGCCTGCTGCGTAAGTTTACCAGCACGGTATGGCCACAGTGGGAAGGCACCTAGCCACTCCACTTTTCCTCCCCTTCCAGCACCTAGGTGTCCGACTGCGCTACCAACACCTCCACACTCACCCGTGCACCACCCAATTCTTCCAGCCTCCACCATACCTGACATTTTGATATTCACGTCTTCATCCACCGCGATCCCTTGCTACCCCAGCACACTCCAGCCACAACCCTCGAATCATCTCCCTGAACCTCACATATGCTTCAAGCTGCCTGGGGGCTTTCCTTCATGACTTGTAAGTGCTCTGTCCCTGCCCACTGTCATGCCGGTCAAGCCTATTCCCCGTCATCGCAAGGCCACCGAATCGTCCTTGGAGCTGGCGACACGCGACTGCGGCATCGCGCTCGGAGTGTTCTCCGATACTTCGGCTTTGCTGGAACTCGATGATTGTGATGATTTCCGATGATCTGGATACTGCTGTGGGCTCGCGAAACCCCTTCCACACAACCCATCACTTCAATTGCTCCTTCGCTGTCTGTCAGCCTCGCCTTCATCGAAGAAACCCCCCCCGGCATGCGACGAGACGAATATCTTCATCTTTTTCGGACATTTCATTCTCTTAGTCCTTTATCCCAGTCGCTTTGCCTCTCACTCAATCGACCAGAGGCTCCATCAGCGCTCGACTCTGTTGAATCTAAGCTAACCTCAACTCTTTGTACAGCGGGCAGCCTCGACTTACACCTCCACCATGTCTAGCCCTCTCCAGAACGGCTCCTCGGACGGGCATCGATCGCCTCGAATGTCCTCCGCCTCCCTCCACATCGCGAGTCCCCGCCGAAGCCATAGCGAGACCTCCGACCACCAAGATGACGCGGTTGATGCCCCATCGCCATCGCCGTCCCCTGATGCCGAGGACTCGACCACGTACATGAACGGCGGTCACGACTTCGCCGAAAGCAGTCCCTCAGCTGATGAAAACAACGCGTCGGATGATGCCGATTTCGATATGGATGATGACCTTCCCAATGCGCAAAGTGATGGTGCTGTCGACGCGCTATCTAGTTCCAACGACTCTCAGCGATCTTCAAAACGAAAGGCTGGCGTTGAAGTTCAAGAAGATCTCTACATCAAGGCAAACCCGGAGCTGTATGGCTTGAGGAGAAGTGTACGAACCATTCCTACATCCCTCATAGTAGACTATGATTGACTTACCTCGTCAGACGCGTCCAAGGGAGCAGCGCAAGATTGTAAGTGGCTATCCGTTCATGCCTACCATCGTCGCTAATATCGGACCAGGTCGATTCTGATGATTCCGAGTCCGACGTGCCTGTCAATCGTAGGAACATCAAGAGACGTCGCGTTGAAACATCACAGCGATGTAAGCTCCTAGTCATCTCCTCCCTAGTATCTACTTTACTGATGAATTCGACTGCTTCCCAGCCTCTAAGGTCAACACTCCGATTCGACAGGCGTCGGCCGATGATTCCGACTCAGACAATTACGGTGGCGCGCGCGCGAAAACCCTGCAAAAGAAGGCCCGTCGTCAGCGAGAGGCACAACCATCCTCCCTGTTGGCCGAAAAGAGATGGTCTAGTCGGCGCGCTGCTCAAACTGTACAACAGGGCGGCTACGAAGAAAGTGACTTTGAAGAGGAGGAGGACGAGACAGCACAGGATGCTCAGTACTACGCCCTCGAAGCGGACAACTCGCCATACATCGACAAGGTCTTGCGTCATCGTCTCAAAGATGGCCTCGAGCTCAGCTTCGAATCGACGCGGCAAGACTTTGAGTACTACATCAAGTGGCAAGGTAAATCTCACCTCCACGATACCTGGGAAACTGCCTCAACCCTACGCGACGTCCGAGGCTACCGGAAGCTCGAGAATTACTTTAGGGTTGTTGTTGATCATGAGCTCTTCATCCGGTTCGGCTTCGACATTCCACCCGAGACCAAGGAGCAATTCTTCCTCGACCGCGAGCGTGTCGAGGAGGCGCTCGAAGATTACACTAAAGTGGATAGAGTGGTGTCTGTACGAGACGGTGATGAGGAGACGGAGTACCTCGTCAAGTGGAAAGGCTGCTACTATGACGAGTGCACTTGGGAAGTTGCTTCGGCCATCAGCACCGATTTCCAGGATAAGATCGATCAGTTCCTGGACCGGTCCTCTCGTCAATGGGTGTCAGATCGGACCGAGACCAACCCAGATACTCGAACGAGGATGACAAAGCTCGAAGCCCAACCCGATTACATCAAGAACGGTGAGCTGCGTAGCTTCCAGCTTCGAGGCTTGAACTTCCTCTGTCTGAACTGGACGCGGGCAAATAACGTCATTCTTGCCGACGAGATGGGTCTAGGGAAAACGGTTCAAAGCGTTTCATTCCTCAGCTGGCTTCGCAACGATCGCGAGCAAGAAGGTCCTTTCCTTATTGTCGCTCCCCTCAGTGTCATCCCAGCATGGGGTGATACCTTTGACAACTGGTCCCCGGACATGAACTATGTTGTTTATCTCGGCAACGAGGCCTCCCGTCAAACCATCCGCGACAATGAGCTGATGATCAACGGTAACTCGAAGAAGCCCAAGTTCAACGCGCTCATCACCTCCTACGAGATGATTTTGCATGACTGGTCGTTCTTACAGACCATTAAGTGGCAGGCTCTGCTTGTTGACGAAGCACACCGTTTGAAGAACAAAGAGTCTCAGCTGTATGCCAAGCTGGTTGGCTTTGGCGTTCCCTGCAAGATCTTGATCACAGGAACGCCTATTCAAAACAACCTGGCCGAGCTTTCAGCGTTGATGGATTTCTTGAACCCGGGCAAAGTCATCATCGATGAAGAGCTTGAGAACCTTACGGGGGCTGATACCCAAGAAAAGTTGCAAGACCTTCACACATCGATTGCCCCATACATTCTCCGACGCACGAAGGAAACGGTCGAGTCTGATCTTCCGCCGAAGACTGAGAAGATCATTCGTGTGGAACTTTCCGATGTGCAATTGGAATATTACAAGAATATCTTGACCCGGAACTACGCCGCCTTGTCGGACGCCACCGGTCAGAAGAATTCCCTTCTGAACATCATGATGGAGTTGAAGAAAGTCAGCAACCATCCGTACATGTTTGGCGGAGCTGAAGACAGGGTTCTCGCCGGCAGTACTCGCCGAGAGGACCAGGTCAAAGGGCTCATCGCGAGCAGTGGAAAAATGATGCTTCTCGATCAACTTTTGACGAAACTGAAGAAGGATGGTCATCGTGTCCTTATCTTTAGCCAGATGGTCAAGATGTTGGATATCCTTGGTGATTACCTTGCCCTTAGAGGCTACAAGTTCCAGCGCCTGGATGGTACAATTGCGGCTGGTCCTCGTCGCATGGCAATCAACCACTTCAACGCTGAGGGCAGCGATGACTTCTGCTTCCTGCTTTCCACGCGTGCCGGTGGTCTGGGCATCAACCTCATGACTGCCGATACTGTTGTCATCTTTGACTCGGATTGGAACCCGCAGGCCGATTTGCAAGCCATGGGTCGCGCACACCGTATCGGTCAGAAGAAACCGGTCAGCATCTATCGTCTCGTTTCCAAGGAAACCGTCGAAGAGGAGGTGCTCGAACGAGCTCGCAACAAACTCCTTCTCGAGTACCTCACTATCCAGGCGGGAGTCACTGATGAAGGCAAGGCCTTCCGCGACGAGTTCAACAAGAAGGGCTTGAAGATGGACGGACCCAGCTCGGCCGACGATATCCAGTGGATTCTCAAGATGCGCTCGCAAAAGATGTTCGAGCAAACTGGAAACCAGGAGCGTCTCGAGCAACTGGATATTGACTCTATCCTGGAGAATGCTGAAGTCACCAAGACAAAGGTTGACGACAAGATGAACCTCAGCAGTGGCGGCATTGATTGGGACAATTTCATGCAGTACACCGACGTCAAGGTCGATGACCTGGCTCTCGACTGGGACCAGATCATTCCTGTTGAGGAGCTCGAGAACATCAAGGCCGAGGAAGAGAAGCGCCGGCATGAAGCTTATCTTGCAAAGGTTGCCGCAGAGAGCGCGCCACGCCGAGCTGCCGTCAAGAACCGCCACAACGAGAATGACAGAGCCGACCGCGTCGCCAAGAAGCGACAAAGGGAGGAACAACAACGGCAGGAGGCTGAAGAGCAGAGGGCTCTGCTGTCTGATCCTAAACGTCCATTGAACGAAAAGGAGACTCGCAATCTCCTCAAAGCTTTCTATCGTTATGGAGCCATGGAAGATCGCGGCGATGAAATTGTTCACGAAGCCCGTCTGACTGAACGAGACAGAGATTTCCTCAGTTCGATCATTGATGACTTCACCAAGATTTGCAGTCGAGCCTTAGACAACAACTATTCGAGGCTCGAGGAAGATGAGCGAAAGCTCGGGAAATCTTTGACGAAGAAGGATAAAAAGGCCGTTTTGATTGACTTTGGAGAAGTTCGCAAGATGAATGCTGAGACGGCCATTGAACGGCCAAAACAGCTTCGCATGCTACGCCAAGTACTGCGCAAGAACAATGACGACAAATCTTTCCGTCTTCCCGACGCGTCGAAGGCGGCCCACTACTCCTGCGAATGGGGCGCCAAGGAAGACGGCATGCTTCTGGTCGGCATTGATCGGTACGGTTTTGGTGCTTGGACTCAAATTCGGGACGACGTCGCGTTAGATTTGCAGGATAAGTTCTTCTTGGAAGAGCATCGCGTCGAGAAGAAGGAAGAGCGCAATAAGGCAAGCGAGAAAAGTATCAACTCGCCAGGTGCGGTTCATCTGGTGCGTCGCTCGGAATACCTCCTTTCCGTTTTGCAGTCGAAGCACTCGACAGATGCAGCCTCTCTGAAAGCTGTGGAGAACCATCACAGAAACAACAAGAAGCATCTCAATGGAGGCCGACGCGGTGATCTTGGCAGTGCGACTGCGTCGCCTGCCCCCCACCTGAGCAAGAAGAGCAGCAGCCACCGGGACCGTGATCACCACCGATCCCGAAGTAATGTGGACGACCGCGGAACGCCGCGTCCAGAGTCCAAGAGGAAGCACTCGGGACACGACGAAGGACGCATTCCCAAACATCGTCGCACTGATGACAGTCGTCGGTCAAAGGGTCACGCAGACGACCGGCACTCTCCTCGTCCCGAAAAGAGACGCCATCGAGAGGACGATGGTGACCGTGCCAACCATAAGCACCGCCGGCCGGAAGACTCTCGGCATAAAGACGATCGACGCCGCTCGCAAGACAATAATCAGGCTCACGACGAGGATCGCGAGCGCAGAAACCAGGCTCTTGCGCGCCTTGCGGATCTTCGCCTTATGGGCGACAGTCGCGAAGAAAGAGAGAAGGATCCCGATGCGATGCTGTGGTATCTGCTCAAACCAGTGCGCGAAAATTTCGAGATCATCCTCGGCACGACAAAGGATAAAGTCAAGTCAAGTAAGGAGCGCGCAAGGATCTTCGGTTCAGAACTCGTCGTTATTGGCAACTTCCTCGATCGCGAATTTGTGCGAGACTCGGACATCCCTCTCAAGAATCGCTTCTGGTACGCATATCTCACTCAATCTATGACAAACATCACGCTAACTGTAGTATAGGGAGTTCTTGGCTACGCTGTGGCCAGTCGACAGTACCAGCAACCCCGTGACAGCGGACAGACTGAGCTTCTTGTACAGGACCATACGCGACCGGGAACAATCGGACGCGAAGAAGAAGGCACAACCCTCGAACGGCACGGCCGCTGCCTCTTAAAAGCAAACGACTATGGTTCATCAATGTTCAAAATCCCACTCGGCATCGGACCATGACGATTATAGGTGTATTTTTCTTTCATTTCAACGATATTGTGTGTGGCATGCATGCATGGCAAGGCGTTCCGGATGGAAGGGGACGGTATATTTTGTTCAGAGGTCAAATCACGATAAACTACATACCCGGATCATGCATCCAAGTCCGGCACTGAGCCGATGATTGTGCCCAACAGCATGGAGTCCCGGACGACCCGACGAGGTGCAGCGGCTGAGGAAAGCGAGTGGGATGTCACATGACATTGCAGCCTCGCCGTCGCCTTGCTCGCGCGGCTGATGGGGCGCAGTACGGCGGTCGGTGCTGGCGGGTTCGTGGGGGCAGCGTGGTGGGCATGCTATCACCGCTAGCCCCAGCCAGGCGGGCGAATGAGTGTTACAAGACTTCAGTTTATTGTTGGCCATTCGCGTGTACAGAAAGAATTTCGCAAAACGAGGGACAGGTTCGGAAAAGCTTAAGATACTTGCATCTCTAATGGGGGGGTTTGAAATGGCGTTTTGTTTTCCTCAGGCGAGGCGCATATCACGTGTGCGCTGGGCAGGGAGGGGCGGGCGTTCCATAGACAGTGAGCAGAAGGTGTGCCCTGTGAGGCGGAATACCATCCAGTGATTGCCTATGGGTGTGGGCCTCAGCTGGTCTCCGTCGCCCGGTCTTGTGACGTGACTTGAAGGCTGCGAGGGGAGGGGCGGGAGTGAGTTTTGGCCCCTCCAGGTGGTTCGCCGGCCAGATTGCCAGGCGATGAACACACAGTGCACTTATCCTCGGACTCATCACGTCAAGGGCTGTTATCCTGTATAGCTGGTGGTGAATCGTTCTTTGAAGCAACCCACGGATTTCTGGTACACTGCAAACAACAGCAGAAGAATATACATCTTATTCATCGAGGGTATTGACAACCAACCCAAAGCCTCATCGGGCAGGTATTGAAACTCCGTGCGCCTCGATGCATCTGACACCCCCGCAACGCCATCAGTCCGCGAGGCGTAACACAACCAACCTCGCCAGTTGTCTCTCCAGTCAAAACGCAAATATTTGTCCCGGGTTTCGAGCTTCTGCCTCCCTTCGCCTCCACACGACTGCTGGACTAGGCGCGCCGACCGCGGCCGCTCGTGATGCGTGCTATATATAATGTACAGGGCCCGTTGCATCGCCTTTCATTACTCATGCTCCGATACTCCAACTTGAACTCAAACCTTCAAACTGCTCTTCTTGAGCTATCCTGTGGCTCTAGTTGATAAGTCCTTCCATTCCGCGAGGCTTTGACGATGGGGATATGGTTCGCGGGCCGTCGGAGACGGCTGCCACAATGCTGCCGAGGCAGGTATCAGTAGAGACCCCGATGCAAGGCGATGATCGGCCATCCAGCGGAGAGGTGCCCCGCTGCGTGTGGGCTGGCGTAGTCGGCAGTGTGGGCAGATCGTGCCATTTGTCAATAGCAGCCGGAAGCAGAGGCGGTGATGACATCAGGCTGTCGACCTCATCTTTTGCCGAAAGCTTCTGCGCCGTGTAGGACATCGGGCTGCGCGAAGTAGGCGGCTGCGGTCGTAGAGTGGGTAGCTCGTTCATGTCCTCGTGCTTGACGTGCTTGTCCAATTTTGTCTTGATGAGCGGGCCCAGGGCTGGGTTTTTGACAGCACGGAACGCCTGTGCGACTGTGTTCTTGGGAGGCTCGGCTGCCTTCTTGCCGCCCTTCCCAGACTTTTTCGCGGGTGCCCTCTTGCGCTTCTTCGATGTCGCCTCACTATCGGAGCTTGCGACAGGCGTGGCGCCGAAAGCGAGCTTGCTCTGTCTCGATTTTCCAACCTTGTTGCCTGGCACTGTAGGCGGTAGCCGAGGACTGGCGCTGGGGGTGAGAATGCCCTGGACTTTGGCTGCATTGACCTGGCCCTCTGTAGCAGTCTCATCTTCCAGCTTGGGGAGAGGCAAGTTGCGGGATGCCTGGGTGAGCTGTACTTCAACCTTATCCCGTCGCAGCCACTGTTCGCGGACCTTGTTGTCTTCTTCACTAAGAATATCGGTAGGTTCCGAACTGGGCACATCGTAGGCTGGCAGCTGAGCAAAGTGAGCCACATCGTCAGACTTTCCACGCACAACCAAATCCCAGCAGTCCTTGAAATCGTTGTGCTGAGGCTCTGAATCGAGATTGATCCAAGCAGTAAAGCCTCCGCGCTTGTTCCGAGTAGCCTGGCACAGCTCCTTGACGAGACGACGCACACCAGGGATTTTGAGGCTGGTGCCTACCACGATGACCGCATCTGGCCGCCCCTTCAGGTCGGAACTCGAGACGTTGCCGATTGCTTCCTCATCTGGGTTGTACTCATTGTAAAGCACCATCCTGGGGCGGAGGCGACCGATTCCGTGACTTCGCTTGCCGCCGTGGATGGTCCTAACGGCATCCATCTCGGTACACTCTGCGCATAGTGGAGCCTCGTGTCCGACGAAAAGTTCGGTGTTGAGCGGGGTTATTTGGCCGCATTTTGAGCAGTTCATGTGCTCCACGCTTCCGTGCAGCTGGATAGTTTTGGGCCATGGCCCCTTGCGGTTCAATGGTACGGTGGTTTTCAATGGTGGCATATTCGTGTCGACACAGTCAACGTTCTGGGTGTAGAGTCGCATGAGGCGACCTTCAGCAGCAAGGGAGGCCAGCATGTGGTGGAACTTGGTGGGCTTGGCGGCCTTGACCATTGTGGCCAGGTCGGAAACCATCTTGTGGAATTTCTCCGTGGTTTCGTCGTGCTTGTAAACCGATGCGTCGAAGAGATGCTTTCCAGAGCCCTTCATCTTGTGGTCGTTCGGCAGGGTCGCAAAGAGACCCTGTTTCGATCGAAAGTCGGGAATGCCAGCGGAGACGGAGATGCCGGCGCCTGCAATGACGACAATCTTTTTCTGGTACCTCAGGGTATCGACAAGGCGGTCTAGTTTCCTGTCGCTCTCGGCATCGAACCCATTGTCGCGGACTTTGTCAAAGTCGAGATGTTCGGTGGTGCGCTCCTTCGGCGCGGCGATCTTGCGCCTCTTGCGAGGACGTTCGGACTGCGAAGAGGCGGCCATTTCAGCAAGACTGCTGACATTGATTGAATCGGAGGGCAAAGGCAGGTCGGCGCGCAGGGGTGATTGGCAGCCAGAAGCCAAGGCGGAAGAGGAGGAAAGAGAGGTCATGGAGGGGGAAGGATAGCGGTCGGTGGGATCATGAAGGGACAGGGGAGAGGAGAATGGCGGCGGTGTTTTGGCCAACTCTGAGAGGGGCGAGGAGGGGATGGAGTCGAGGTCGGGGTTGCGGTCGCAATCGGTGGTTAATGAGGAAGAGGCTCTCTCGCGAAGGCTTCGTTCCTCCTCGCGCTGGATTACGTCCATGTCACGAGACGGTGGTTGTTGGGACAAGGGGTCCATGGTGGGCTCCTGGTCGGTCTGAGTATGGTTGTTGCGGTCGAGAATCGAGTTGCGGAAGAGGGAGGGAAGGAAAGAGAGGGTGGGCCAAGTTAGCGAAACCATGCGGCTCTCTTGTACATGTAATAGGCGGTCGGCCGTTGTGGGGAATGCCATTCAAGTCATGGCGCTTGTTATGGAAAAGCGTAGGTTTTGAATCAAGGTTAAAAGCATGGGGAGGGTAACGAAGGTAGGCTGTAGGAGAAAGACGAGACGGGAATGGTCCAAGCAGATGAGGCGGTAGTGTCAAGGTCAAGGTCAAGTAGCTGGAAGGAATGGGTTGACGTTGAAGAAAGGGAAACCGGCGGTCCGTCGCAGTCTGACGCTCCTGCCGGGGGGGCACTAGCACTCGATTCTTCGAGCGGAGGGAAGGGGGCCAATGAGGGCCAATGAGGGCCAAGAGCAGCGTAAATCGCGGGTGGAGGAAACGGGTGGGTGAGGGTACCAGAAGAGGACCTGGGCTGCCGTGAGGGGAAGCGGCCCTACCCAAGTCTCTGACGGGTCGCGTCATTTAAGTCCCACACCCCCAACTCCGCGCCCCCCCAACTCCGCGCACCAATTCTACCCACTTTCAACACCCGAAAATCGGCCCCCTAATAGCACGTATATCGCGATATTTTACCCACCCCTCGTCTGATAGTTACGCTAACTATATTATCAGATTCAGAATGAAGAGCTACACTAAAGAAGACGTCTTAAACGCGCTTTAGGCTATTAGTAATAGCTGCTCGACGCGTAAGGCCTCGCGTAACTGGAATGTTCCCGCTATAACGCTTCGAGGGAGACTTAAGGGCGCAATAACGATCCGTAAGGTAAAGGCTCCCTATTAGAGGCTTAGTTAGGTTCAGGAATAGTACCTAGCCCGTTAGATCGTTAAATAAGGCGCCCTAGGGTTCGCCCCTTTATACTCTTAAGTCCTCGACTTCGTACGCTGGATCCTCCTCGCTTAAAGGGACGATATTCCCCTTAGGAGGCATTAGATAGAAGGCTTTAAGTAGCGAAATCCCTCTATTACGACCCTCCTAGGTAAGCGAATAGAAGCTAGCCGTATTAAGGGCGTTACTACTTAACGTCTTAAGGATTTCTTCCTTCTATTTAATACCCCTAACGTTAAGGCTATCCCTCTATACCTACGATTTAATATAGACGAGACGGGTATTATAGAGAGTATAGGAATTAATAGCCTAGTTCTAGGCTAGGCAGGGCATTAGAAATACTATATATAGACGGCCGATTCACGCTCCTAGACTACTATTATTAAGTATATATCTACTATAGGCGAGGCCCTCCCTCCTCTTATTATTTTTAGGGGGAAAACGCTCTAATAGTAGTAGTTCCCCGAGGCCCTCGATAACTTTAGTAACTAGAAGTTCGCTATAATAGTTAACGGGTAGACGAATAATATAATAGGCCTCGAGTAGCTTACGAAGATCTTTATCCCTTAGACGCGGGCTAAGGCCCTTAAGCTTAAGTCTCCTCGCCTCCTTATAATAGATAGCTATAGGAGTTACGTATCTAACGACTTCCTATAGGAGTACTTTTAAGAGAATATCCTCCTTATCTTCCTACCCCCGTATTCGAGCTATATTACGTAGCCTCTTAACCTCTCTATATTTAGCCCCCTTAAGACGGTATATAGGAAGTATCTTAAGAGCGTAGTTTACCTCCTCGATACGTCGCCTATTAGTAAACGGAACTTCCTCCTCTACTATTAGAAGGCTAGGCGTAATACTATTATATATAGTAATATTATAGGTAGATAGCGTAGAACTAGCCTATAGCCGGTAAGTTCACTTCGGCCTCTCTTAAGCTCTTAGATAATAGACGAGGGCTATCCTATATGCCTAGAAACCCCTTAGAAGTAGTAGAAATATATAGACTTTACCTTATAAACGCCGCGAGGGGCGAAGGATCTACGGTTAGGCTATTCTACGCTATCTCGGATCTATATAATACTAAGGGCCTCGGCACGAGCTACGCGGCGCCTATTCATAAAGGCAGGGAAGTCTCTGGATATTAAGGATATATAAATAGCAAAAGCAGGCCTCTGAATAGCTTAATTAAGCGCTTAACTAGAGGCATATAAGCCCTATAGGAAGACGAGGGTAGCCCAGGAGCCTAACTCGAGGTTCACTAATATCTAGGCTATTAAGGCCGCTTAATTAAAGGCGCAGGCCCTCTTCACACCGTTAGTAACGCCTATTAAGCATTAGGAAGCTGAGTTTAAGTCTTAGTGCTCGGAATTTCTATTAGAATAAGCCCTGTTAGGTGAGTAATTGATATTATCTACTATTCTGCGCTACTGTTCGTTCGTCGATTTTGGTGCGCGGTGTTTGGGGGGCGCGGAGTTAGGGGTGTGGGACTTACCTCGTCATGTTTACCTCCCCTGGTCTTCCGCTGCTGGCCTTCCGGGTGCTGGAGAGGAAGGCAGAAAGGACCCCAGGGCTGGCGCAGTGATGCCGAACAGTTGTCAGCGTAGTTGTACTTATACGCCCTTGTCCTGAAGGCCTCGCTCTTTTTTGTCAACTCTACCTACCTTACCTTAGGTAGGTAGGCTGTGGACGGCGGAACTGTGACCCCAGCTGAATCGCAGCTTTCTACCTAGGTACGTAAGCTTCCCAATTCCTCTTCAAGCCTCGACTGAGCGCTCATCCCCTGAATACGTACTCGCTTCTTTGGTTCACTTCTCATCAATGGCATTTGAGACGTATCATTATGTCGAATCATATCAAAAAAAAAAAAAAAAAAAAAAAACTTCACAATTTCCAGTCAAGTGATCGACGAAGCTGCTTTTACCTGCAAGACGCAGTGCTTGCTGCCTTATACAGGCCAACAACATGCAGTGCTGGAGCTCGCAGTGCTCATTGTTCAGTGCTCTGTGCTCTGTGTTCTGTGCTGTCGAATGCCCAGCGTATGCGTTGCTCGGTTACGAGATTGGGCGACATACCTATCAACAGGGCATCGTGCCTGACAGACCTGTGCTCACAGTGGGCCACGGGGGTTCTCGAACAGTGGGGCTACTTTGGTGAGGGTGAGCGGATGCCAGATGGGACTGTCTCAATCGTGGACCCATAATTCTCGATACCACCTACTGCGGACCTTGCACATCGCTGTCAGTGGGACCCCCACCATGCCATGCCGTCAACCCCGCCATCTCCATGTTCTGACATATTTCAAGCATCCAACAGCTTCAATTCCAGAGCGAACACCAACCATCCCCACGTCCTACCCCCGAATCATCATTCACCATGGCGCCCAAGGCCATCATCGCCCCCTCCATCCTCGCTGCCGATTTTGCGAACCTCGGCCACGAGTGCTCGCGCACCATCAACAATGGCGCAGACTGGCTCCATGTTGACATCATGGACGGTCACTTCGTTCCCAACATCACCTTTGGCCCCCCCGTCGTCGTCAAGGTCCGCAGTCACGTCCAGCAGCCTACGGAGAAATTCGCCAAAGGCACCTTCGACTGCCACATGATGATTGCCGAGCCTAAGAAGTGGGTGAAGGAGTTTAAGAACGCTGGCTGCGATCTGTACTGCTTCCACTACGAAGCCGCCCACTCTTCCGCCGCCGAGAGCCCCGAGACGACCTCCGATGAGAAGACCTCCCCTAGAGAGCTGATCAAGTATATCCACCAGCAAGGCATGCTGGCCGGTATCGCTCTGAAGCCCGCGACCTCGGTAGACGTGCTGTGGGAGATTCTCGAGAACCCCAACCAGCAGGAGAGGCCTGATGTACGTTCTGCAATGCACCTAATCCAATCCCTTGAATATGGTTAACATGGTTCTTTGCAGATGGTCCTCATCATGACGGTCGAGCCCGGCTTCGGCGGACAGAAGTTCATGGCCTCCGAGCTGCCCAAGGTCCAGGCTCTCCGCGAGAAGTACCCCGACCTGAACATCGAGGTCGACGGCGGCCTCGGGCCTGGCACCATTGACCAGGCGGCTGATGCGGGCGCCAACGTTATTGTTGCCGGCAGTGCCGTTTTTGGTGCCAAAGATCCTGCCGAGGTCATCTCCCTCCTCCGGGAGGCCGTGGATAAACGCTCTGGAAAGCTGTGAGATGCTGGGGGCTCTTGTTTTAGGATGACGAACGGAGTTGGGGTAAAATGTGCAAGCGGGCAAAATCTCATGACTTATAGAGAAGGTAAATCCTAATAGATGATGACTGATTGGGGATAATGGCGTGTTGCGGCACTCTTGTTCCCATGTTCCCTGCTCCAAGGTGCCCCTAGCCCCTGTTGGCAGTTTCTGGCGCGCAAGGAAGAGACTTGAATTCGCCATCAGGCTGGTAAAAATATACCAAATTGAAGGCAATAAGGTACTCACCACGTACTCTAATACACATTCACCAGCTTGACCACCCCATCTTTGGCTAGGCTTCAAGGCTTTGCCACCCACCTCTCGCGATTAGGCAGATGAGGCCAAACAGAGCAGATAAGCATTGTATTTACTCCTTAAAGCATCAGCAACACAATAACTCTCATCCCTTGGTCCCGGGGCTACTTCTCGGCGCACTAAACCTACCAACTGCACGCGCCCACCAGTTGGAAGCGACAGCTGCCCAGCCATATGATTTTCTGGAGAACGACATACAAGCCGCGGTATTTCCCCTTTTTCCTCAAGCTCAATCAAAACACTCGTACTGTGGCGTCAATGAACATCTCTCTTTTGCCAGCGCAAAAGTTTGACACTCGTCAGTGCGAAGGAAGACACTGGGGAACTGGTGCGAAGTGGCCCGGCTTCTGCGACCTTAATTACGCACGCTGGCTGCTGCCCATCGCAGACAAGCGACGAGGCGGGAGATTATCACCAAGAGGCCTCGAGAAGCGACGTCCAGTTCAGCAATATTGAACGTGTGGCGCGAGGCGTCAGCGGCCGCATGAAGCTTCATCTTGCA
Organism: Verticillium nubilum; assembly: GCA_002851675.1. NCBI lineage: Eukaryota > Fungi > Ascomycota > Sordariomycetes > Glomerellales > Plectosphaerellaceae > Verticillium > Verticillium nubilum. The sequence continues at coordinate 69,342 of NMXI01000081.1, forward strand.
TAATAGTGTCACCAGAGGTCTGCACCAAGCATCGTGGCATGGGTGGGTCCTTGCGGATGGATGCCCGACTCCAGCCACAGGCACACTCACTGTGGCTGATCCCAACCTAAGCTGGGGCTGATGAGATGAGGCTGTCTGCTATTGGCCGCTGCTGGGCCTTGTTTTCCCTTTGCCCTTGCTGCCCGTGCTAGTGAATGTCGCAGCCTGTTCCATTCACTGCTGCTTGACATTGAACTCGATTCAGAGTTATCGACCCTGATAAACCCGACGACAGGCGATTAACCACCTCACTCCATCGCCTATTCAAATATCTTGCGATAAAATCCGTCTTGGACAACACTTAACCTCAAGCTGCCCCCGTTGGTCGCAGTAATGCGCCTCAAGCGATCACTCGGTTCAGTCTAGGCACCTCACCTCATGGTCCTTGGCTCAGGTAGCCTTGCCTTTACCTCTGTCTCACGAACCCACACACCGGCCACCCTCATGAACAACGTTGAGATGCCTCTTATGCTCGACAACCCCATGGATACGGCCGACCACGATGCGGTGCCCAATGGGGATATTACCATGAACGGCCCAATGCAGGTCGATGGCCTCGACGTTGACGATCTTTTCGGCGATGGTGTCAATCTCACTTTGCCCACCGTCCGAGGTCCTAGCAAGCAGCTTGCCCAGCGTGTCGATGAGATGCGAACCCGAGGGTGTGCACAGGGGATTGCCTGGTCAAAATCCGGCACCATTGCCTCCATCTCATCCGACGGCAGGTCCGTCCAGGTCAGATATCTGAGGGCTGACCCGAAGACTGGCAGCTGGGGCCTCAGTGAACCCACGACCGTCGACGCCATAACCGCCAGCCCATCCACACCCATCGTTCACCTCGCGTGGGCCGCCACTAGTAGCAACGAGCTCGCCGTTATCGATGCAGCCGGCCGCGTTGCCATACTGGCCTTCTCTGTTTCCCTGAACCGCCCCTTTCTCACTCGCAAATGGGATGCCGATCACGTTGATGACCTCCATGCCATCGCCGGCTGCTTCTGGCTGCCACTCGCATCCCAGCACAAAAACGTAAGAGCCTTGATTGTAACTCCTCTGCCACGACTCTGACCGTATTGAAGTATCACGTCTTCCATGGGCCTGCCGTCAAGGACGCGACCACTTATCGCTATGAGAGTTCTTTCATCCATGCCTTCGGCCCATGGCATCCTAACCCTGCAAAGAGCGCTCTCTTGTGTGTCACAACAAGTGGCATGCTCCGCTTGTTCTGGAGCCAGAGCAACAACAAGCTGGAAGAGACCACCTTGGAACTCGACACATTCAGCTCGTCCGATGATCTAATCACCCATGCGTCCTTACACAGCGACAAGAGTAAGCGGATCCATATTCAACTCGAATGAACGCCTGCTCATAAGACTTAGACCACATGTATGTCGCCCTGGCGACTGCTTCTCGACAGCTTCGACTGGTCCGGGTATCAATATCATGGGGTCCGCCCCAACCAGATAACAAGCTACCACCCAGCGGACAGCCCCTGAATCCTACCATGACGGCAAAACACCTTGCCATATCTAGCTGGATGCCCAACGGACACAGTGAAACCCCCACAGACGCCTCAATGACACAGATCTCCCACGTTGAGCTGTTGCCGTCACAGCTAGACAACACCGGCCAGAACTGGGTTCCCATCATCATTCTCGTCGTTCGATCCTACCTTCCCACACCTAATACCCCATTCCAAGAGACGCAGAGCGTCATTGATAGGTGGGAAGTCAGCCATGAGCCATCCCCTGCACTGCACCCTGCTTTTGAGCAGATGGGCAGCCGCAGGAATAGCAGCGCCGGCGGCAATGACAAGGTACGCTGGCTTGTTACTGCAGTCAAAGCTTCGCCCGACTAATTCGACGCAGGACCCCAGTCGACTCAAGAGACTGGACCCGGTCACCGTCAACAAGGTAATCGTCGGCATGCAGACCATCCACTTTGGCAAGGTCGTCTGCATAGCCTTCAGTGACGGGTCCATTGAGTATCGCGACAGATTTACGATGCAGGAGACTTACAATGAGTTGAGTCTCGACAGAGTCATGACCCTCAATCAGGTCGGCTTCACCTTTGCCGAAGGATCGCCATGTTCGTCCTACCCTTTCTGATCATCACGACATATGCTGACACTCCATAGGCTTACAAGTTGCGTTCTCGCCCACCAACTGCTCCGTCGTACAAATCCAAGATGACGGGCAAGTCAAGTGGAACGGGCTGCATTACCCCTTGGGCGACATTGGAAACTCCAATCAAGACGGTACGTCGGAGATCGCCGTCTCGATATCTTATCAGAGACCACTGCTGACGCCCCGCAGCCCAGTACGCTGCAGTCGTTGCGGCCCTCACGGTGGCGGCCTCAGCCGCAACATTCTATCAGGTCAATTCCGATGACATTCTGGCGGCGGCAAGGCCATATGCCGACAAGAAGTGTACGTTGGTACGCGATAGTCCACCTGTCTGAAGCTGACGACTGGTGAAGCTTTTACCCGCGACTGGATCAACGAGCTCGTCAGGATGCTGAAAGTCCCCGTCGACTATTCGGAGGAGGCTCACCATGAGGCCCTCGTGCGCAACAGCTCATTACAGCTGTGCTTCAGCATTCTCAACCACCTGGGATTCAAAGGAGAGTTCAACCCGCGGTCTTCCAGCGGCAAGTTCGCTTTCCTGTCGCTCAATATCCGGAATGTTGTCATTCTCATCACCATTGCAAGCAACACCCCAACCAACATGCGCGAAAAGTTGAACCCCTTGGACGAGCATGAGGTCATCGACGCTCTGTGTGGATGCGCACAATGGTCCGTCAACTTGCTTGCTTATCTCGCTGACTCTTTATTTGCACTTCTTGACGATCCCAAGTTTGCCGAGCTGTTGCAACCGCGAAACTACTCTGAAATCTCGAACTACCTTCGGTCCCGATCCAACCCTTCCCTTCAACTGCTTCTTTGCTCAGCCACACGCGGCTTTCTGTCCGCCGTTTGTCGTCGCCTCACGCATCTGGATCAAATATCCCACAAGGCCATCGAGTTCTACGATCGTCGCGCCGCTATGCAAAATGCCACCGACCCCTCGGGCCAGTCCAAGGTCGCTACTATAGCCCTCAACAAGTCCTACCAGAGGATGCAGCATATCATCTCTAACAGCCACATCAAGGTGCAGGACTTTGACCACCTCCTCACCACACTCACCAGTGACGTCCGTTCCGCATATCAAACGGCCTTTGCCGGCCTCGCGGCCCAGGCGCAGCAGAAGAACGAAGGCAACCAGCAGGGCCAGAAACAGATCGATTCTCAGATCAGGGTCACTCAGATCATGTCCGAACTGAACCTTCTGCTCGCCGGGCAGCCGCCTTCGCCCTTTTTGCCCGTGCTCAAGAAGCTCTTCGGCCCAGACCTGCGCGCCTTCCGCGCGCAGACGGACCCGTCGAAGCTCTTCTTCGCGGACCTCGGACTCCTCGAGGCCAACGACGCGCCGCGCGTGCTCAACGGGCGCAGGGCGGCGGGCCTATACGTCGACGTGTTTCGCCGCGTTGAGATGATCAACAAGGCCGGAGGAAAGGACGAGGCGTCGGAGGAGCAGCAGCAGCAGCGCGGCGGCAAGGGGGGTCCGCTGCAGTGGAGGCGGTGCGTGCGGTGTGCGGCTGTCATGGAGGATGTTTTTGGGTCGCGGCCGGGATTCGCGTTTGTGCTTGCCCAGCAGAGGAAGTGTTCTTGTGGGGGTTACTGGGCGCTGCTTCCGAAGGCTTCTATCATGTGAGGGGTGTTGTCTGGGAGACAGGGCGTTTGTGCTGGGCATGGCTTTGGTGGTGGAGAGTACACAGCCATCTCACGCATGGCTCGAATGTCATCGCAATGGAGTATATTTCAGGATGAGAGTAGACAGGCGACACGGGTTCATCAATGGTTCACCTGGAAAAAGACGAATGCAACTAATGTCTGCGCACATGCTCTATTCAACCCAGCTCCACAATACGCACGGTGGCAGTAATGACCTGTCACGGCAAAGACAGTACAGATGTGGCAAGGCGTCGTTTATACTATTATCTTGGTATTTGGTGGTGATCTCCGCCTCTTGAGGCTCTCGGCCTTGCGTCCTTGCGCGAAATCGGGGGTGGACGGTTCTCGTGGGCTATGCCTCTATGGGCCTGCTCCGTTCTCGCTTTGGCGTTTATGGACACTGAGGTGGTGCTGCCGGGGACGGCAATCATGGGCATATCTCGCCCGAAATGATGTTGCTAAGACGCACGCGGGGAGGGTCAGCTGAGGATCCAATGAATGGCCAGGGGGGGACTTCCGTGATCTATCGAACATGGCAAAGAACCCCTCGGATATTAGGCAAGACACTAACACTGGTCATACCAGCCTCGGGTACCCTCCATGAGGTCGTGCTTCCTTCTTCCAAGACCGTAGGCATCACCACCGGCCGGATACTGCTCCTCATGAGGAGGCGCCGAACGGGCCAGACTGTGGCGCGCTGTACAGCGCCTTGGAGATGGGACGTTGGCTGGCGACAAGGTCTGAATGCTCGGAGACGGGATGTTGAGGATATCGAGACTCGGAAAGACTGGCGAAGGGGGTCTCAGAACTGAGAGCGGAAGATATCGGACGGCTCGAAAATGTATACAAACGAAGGAGGAAGTAAGGTAGGTAACAGGACGGAGACGTATCCGTTGCGTGGGTATCGAGAGGCATGGAAGCCATGTGTTTCTCATGGTATGAAGATTCTCCTGCGGCCGTGACCAAACCAGGGAGCGTCACGGAAGCCTGGAAGTCAACCGCAACACAAACGACGTCCCTCAAGCGGCAAGCGACAAGAGAGCCGGGTCCGACGGTGTGCCCCGTGCCTCAGCCTTCGTCCAACCATGCCTCTTGCGCCTGCGCTTGGACAACATGAGTGAGATGTAAACCGACATCAAGCAGCAGAACCCGAAGCCCACACACACCAGCGGCAGCTTCCACCGCTCCTCCCCTTCCACGAAGAAGAAGGCCAGTGTTCCGAGGAGCATAAAAAGGATGGAAAAGGGAGAGACCAAGGCTGCATAGCGAATGTCGTCGTCGAGAAGTCCGGGCTCTCCTTCGTAGATGGGGCATAGTGATTCAGGTAGACGTAGCCAATTTTGGAAGGCGCGGGCCTTGGCGATGACCAGCTCCCGGTCTCGAACGAAGCCTTGTTCGATGAATGCCATGTAAAAATGCATCAAAATTTGGCAGATGCAATGCCCACAGCACTCTCCGCACGCACCGCAATCGTCGGACATGGTCGGTTTGAGGCCAGCGCGTGGAAGATGTAAAGAATCTGCAGCTGCTGTTCCGAGGCTAAAGATAGTGCTAGGAAATATTCAAAGGGGGTGCAGAAGGTGTCTGTTGTTCTTTTCAGGGAGGAGGTTGACAGATTTATGACGGCTAACAATTTATAGCGTCGAATACCTGGATGGAGAGCTTACAAGCTGCGGCTACGCCTCGTCATGTCACCCGAGGTCCCGTGTGGCTGGCACAAGGCTCATGAAACATAAGTCAAAGCAGGTGTGGGAAAGTGTCAATTCTAAGTCTCGCTGCCTGCGTGGACACAATGTCGGATCAAAGTTCCACCATCGCTCTATCCATGATGCCCTCAGGTCTGCGTTCGATATCCGCCTGGAACCTGCCCATCATGCTTACTGCGTATTCGCACATCGTGCTCGCTGCCGGTTCACTACGGCACCAACGAGGTTGCAACGTTAGCTGAAGCCGCGAACAGATTACTCAATGAATACGTACCAAAGTCACAAAGCTAGGATCATGTGAAGGCTGTAAAGAGACCACGGGGTGTTCTGGAGGTAAAGTCTCAACCACCCAGGTGTGGGCAGAGCCCGCTTCAGCATCATGCAAAGAAAAGTAGCAAAGATGAGAGAGAGAGGCCACAGATGGTCTGGGGAAAGTGTTATACCAGCCACCCAAGTGTGGGCAGAGCCCGCTTCAGCATCATCCAAGAACAACGCAGAGTAAAATAAAAGAGAAGCTGTAAGTGGTCTAGAGGGAGTGTTATACCAGCCACCCAAGCGTGGGCAGAGCCCATGGCGACACCGTTTGAGGACGATGAAGAGAAAGGCTCCAAAAGTTCCGGAGATAAAGGTGTGGTTCAAAAATTAGAATAGGCCCAGAAGCCATTCCCATGCCCCGTATGCAAACATCGTCAGTCTCGCCAGAACGACCGAGGGCCACCAGGTATCAAGCCATGCTAGTACAAGTACTGTCGGGATACCGATCGGCAGGTAGACGATTGCCCTATGCACGAACCGGTCCGTCGGCTCCGAACCTTCGATCCCAGTTGGCACGAGCCGCTGGAGGAACCAGCGTCGAGCTAACGATGGGAAAGCTAGGACTAGAAACCAACGCAGCGCCTCCCGAAAAGTTGTTGCAAAGGTATACATGATTGTGTAATACAAAAATCTCGCTGGGCGCTGAGGGAAAGGCAATACTATGAGGAAGAGGAGAAGAAAAAGAAGAAGAAGAGTGAGAGGCGGGATGAAATCAAGCACGAATTGGAGTGGGAGATGGTGCTCGAAGACATCGGCAGGAGTAACCTCCGGCTATGCTCCTTTCTGACCACGTCTCGAAAGCCTCGTGATGCTGGGGAGGGAAGAACCCCCGAAGCTCTAGTATGCTGAACGCGCCTTCCACGAACGATTGCCTCTGAGCTCAAAGTTAACTTGGTTTGTTCTATCTTGATTTAAAGGAGATATTCTGGGGCCAGCCGGCTTGGTAGTTAACGTCGATCCTGCTACGATATGAGCATTCTTCAAGAAGCAGCAAAGGACGTTGTGCTCATGTTGCTCGCTGCCTTGAGATTGGCCGTTTGGCTTCCTGCAGGAGCACTGCAAGATGCTGAGGCCCGCCCGAGCAGGGGCCAAGGCACGTGTGACTCTCCACATCAGGGTCGTCAATGTAAGGTACAAGTGAGGTAAGGTAGGTAGTCGCCAAACATTAGGAGCATAGCAGGCTGACCTAACAGGAGCGATCACTGATTCTTCGGCAAGAGCATATTGAACGCAAGAAAGGCAACCTGGTTCCCATTACAGGTGTGCATAATGACTCCAGGTACCTACCTTAGGTACCTAAGGTAAGGTACCCTAGGTAGGCAGCAGCTTGAGTGAGGGTTCCTGTCCCAAGGGAACAACGTAGGCCAGCATTACGACTGGAGCCTTCGAACTCGAGATCTTCGAACACGACAAACTCGAAGATGACAGATAGAGAATAAAGACACAACGCGAGGGTATTCGCTGGTGCTCGCCAACCCAGCTTTTTGCCTGGCCTCGCCAATTTATCTATGGAAGAGCTGCTGGGATCCACATCTTCCCGATAGGTATGGTCGTGTGTGCTGGGAGCTACGTGATAATTATATGCCGCGGAGGCTGAGGTCTGGAGCAGGTTTATTACATAGGGCCTCCGAGAAAGGATTCACCAACAAGGCCGGACTCGTTGTGCGTCGATGTGATGGTCAACAGGGCGAAGTATTTGTGGAGCGTTATGCTATGTAGATAGACGTAGCAGAACGCAATGTGTGGAGAGTGTTCATTAGGAGAGGTGCCGGCCCTCGAAGGTCATGGCGCGAGATGGGAGCAGTTTTGTGGCAGATGATGACACTGCCAACTTGTATACCTATTTTGGAACCACAAAACACCATTTGGAAAAGAGCAATACTAAGCAATGGCTGTGCGATATCGATAGCACTGACAAGATACCGACGTGGCCCGTCATCAAAGTGATGACCCATATGCCCCATCGTAGAGCCGTCAACCCCCACACAAGGGCAGGACTCTCAGGGGCGAGGCGTGGGTCGGGACATAGAGTGCCGATCACGGACGGAGCTGGCGCGAGGGGCATGGGCATGATGGGGGTTACCTGTGTATCCCACGTGCTGCTTGACACTATTGGCGGCACGACAGATAGTTGGTGGGTACTCGAGATCCGAGTCTCGCTCGAGATGCTAATATCAGACTGCACATTTCGAAAGGCTTGCGGACGGAAGAAGGGCAAAGAAAACACAGCGTTGTAACAGTTCTGGACTATTGATGGAAGTCTTACCCGTTGGAAGATCCGAGTCGGAGGGCTTCGGTCGAATCTTTTACTGACGGGCAAGACTGATTGATGTCAGCGGGCGAGACTGAGACAGGCGGGCAAGACGGACAGCAGGGATGAAGACTCCCGTCCTATCCGCCATTAGCGTGAAGGCACGGCGAGACAGCCCGGATGAATTGTCCAGCTCCGGAGACAGTGGGCATGTCATCATCGCGCCTCAAAGTCCCATTGAAGCAAGCCCCATCGTCACAGGCGTCGAGTCGAGTCGAGGGGACGTCTCCAGGGACCGGTATGGGTGGAGGTGGCGGACGTGCGTAAAGGGGGTGGCTTCCGAGAGGGCCACAGGATCGGACCTGCATGGGAGGCTGCGGCTGGTAACCAACGAAGCAGAATTTGGTTTCTTCTGCACGTTGACCACTGCAGTAGCCGCATAGATAGACGTGAGATGTTGATACGGATGTGTTTCCAGAGAAGGACTGCGGTCCAGTGGTGGCACAAATTGCTGATGGCGTAGTGTTTCGAGCCTTTGCCGCTCTGAGTTGAATAGACGAGAGTGTGATGATGGCTGCATTCTTCGAGAATCGCGAGTGGCTGGCATGTGTTGCCGAGGTAGGGTACCGTAGGTATCCAGTGAGAAACTCAGAATGGGATGTTACCTACAGGTACTCTACAACAGGTTTGGTCAGCGGTATGACCACTCAGGAGATGCCTCCGAAAGGATAACGAGCGCGGGCCACTTGACCCCTGGCGGTACGAGTTTCATGCAAGTGACTGTCAGTAATAATCCAATGTCGGGGTATTTCGGTCAGGGGAGATGAAAGACGAGAGCAGGCTTGACGCGTGGGCGGCCAAGGTGGCGTCAGAGTAAGGGCCGGGCAGCTGTCAAGGGGTGTCGAGCGTGTACAAGTACTTGTCTTGGGCGTAGGGTCGTTTGGTTGTCTTGATGATTTCGCAGATAGTCCGGGCCTGAAGGAGAGATATTCCAGCTCGATCGGAGAAATGAATTAAGGATGTTTTGGACAGAGTCTTGGACAGAGTCTTGGACAGAGTCTTGGACAGAAGACGGGAGACCTTGAGCCGTTGAGAAGGAGGCGACAGTGGCGGCCGGCTGAGAGAGAGGTGCCGCCCGGCAGGTGCGTTGGACAAGAGCATCGTACCTTCGTTCGATTCGAGCAAGGCAAAAGCCGGAGGCCGTTAAAGAGGCTTAGACCAGTCAAATGGGGGCCGAAGAGGCTTGAGTCTCGAGGCTTGAGGCTTGGGGTCTGGGATTGGAGCCTTGGACGTCTGGACAGGAAAAGGAAAGAGTGAACCCCCACCCCGCCTGCCTGGCAGCTACTCCAGCCAATGACCGACGTGGGGGGCCCCTTCCCTGATGTGCCTCTGCCTCTATCTTGGGTCCCCACGACAAACGCAAATGCGTTTCCTTACCACCCACCACGGAGGAACTGCCCTCAGATGGTCAAAGCCATCTTATCAGCTTGAAGTCGCAATTTTGGCTGGTGCAACATCTTTTCGCCTCGACCCCTGGACAAGCTGGCAAGCTGTCTCTTCCGTTGATGAATGGCTTGGCCTCGTATTGCTTGTCGTCGTCCTTCGACGACATGCCGTATGACGACACCAGCAACGCCAAGTGCTCGGGCCACAGGATGCTTGTCCAACATGACTGAAGCAGTTTCTTCCTGAGGTAGAAACACCAAGACGAGGACCGAGGACGAAGATGGAAAGCTTCGATCTGGCCTTGCCGGACGGAAAGAAATGACGGAAACGGACACTAAACCAGCGTTACGTGCGTGCTTGGCAGTCACTGGTGTCAACCTTATCTCCGGAGTCGTTATCTCACGCTACTACGAGACCCTGGCCCCCCTTCTTGCCAATTGCCTCTGGCAGTAGACCACCACCACCACGCCACGCCTTTTCCAGTATTCAAGTCGAGCCAAGTTGCGTGGAGAGGGGCCAGACGATCAGTCAATCCGTCGTCTAAGATCTACGCGACAAATCCACCCGCTATCCATCATCCCGGGCCTACCAGGACAGGCATTCGACGTTATGAGCTTTGCGACAGGCCGACTTGCTTCTTTGACTTCTTCCGTCTCCCGGCTCTGGTCGCGCCCCCGTCTGCACATTGCTTGGGTTGACCAGCACACGGCCGGCCACCTGGCCCATCATCATGGAACATGGGTCTGGCATGACCAGATAAGCTCTGGTTCAGCCATCGTACCAGTCAGACAAGAATGCTCGAGAAACGCAAAGCATGAGCCGTGGAAAGGAGGGTAGACCAAGAACTTGAGCCGAGTCGCACAATCCCATAAAGTGCTTGGGTACCGCCCGCTCTTCCCGTGCTTGCGCCCGCACGTCGACCCTTAGCTTCCCCCATCGACCCCCGTCGCCCGCCGTCTCCCCCCCCGGCCACTTTTGCTCTCAAATCCACAATTGCTCTTGTGCTCAATCAATTCCTCCTTCATCATCCTTCGCCTCGCTAATATACAACGACGCCTTCTGAGCTCAGCTCTGTGAGGACAAGGCGTGTGCGCACGCGACATCGACATCACCAACAGACCGCAAGGGTTACCCGCATTCCGGTGGATTGATTGTCCACTGTGGGGTCACCGACTCAGCTCTCACCACCAGTCAACTACGGTATACCGCCCGCGCCTCGGCACTGAACAGCATCGTCAGTCGCAAGCGCCACACGAACGCCCATCATGGCTACCGAAGCCGATCTCGACAGCCTCAACTACGTCCCCAAGTTCCCCTACAATGGTACCGGGAATGCGGGAGGCGACCCTCTCAAGGATGACCTCAACATTTGGTACGAGTCTGGCGACATGGCCTTCATGATCGTCTCCACGGCACTCGTCCTACTCATGATCCCTGGCGTCGGCTTCTTCTACTCTGGCCTCGCCCGTCGCAAATCCGCCCTTTCTCTCATCTGGCTGTCCATCATGTCAGCCGCTGTCACCAGCTTTCAGTGGTTCTTTTGGGGCTATTCCTTGACCTTCTCCCACACCGCCGGACCTTTCATTGGCAACCTCGCCAACTTCGGCTTCAACAATGTTCTCGCTCGCCCCTCCGTCGGCTCTGCTCGCATCCCCGACCTCCTGTTCGCCCTCTACCAGGGCATGTTCTCTGCCATTACCGTTGCTCTGGCTACCGGCGCCGTCGCCGAGCGCGGTCGTATGTTGCCCTGCGTCATCTTCATGTTCATCTGGGCTACCGTCATCTACGACCCCATCGCCTGCTGGGCATGGAACCCCGCCGGATGGTCCAACCGCATGGGAGGTCTTGACTTTGCCGGCGGCACACCCGTACATATCGCTTCTGGTTCTGCTGCTCTGGCATACTCCATGATGCTTGGCAAGCGTCGTGGCCACGGCACCCACGAGCTCAACTACCGTCCCCACAATGTCACCCACATTGTTATCGGCACCGTCTTCCTCTGGGTCGGTTGGTTCGGCTTCAACGCCGGATCTGCCCTGTCCGCCAACCTGAGGGCCGTCATGGCCGCCTGCGTGACGAACCTGTCGGCTTGCGTTGGGGGTGTCACTTGGTGTGTTCTCGATTACCGTCTTGAGCGCAAGTGGTCAACCGTCGGCTTCTGCTCCGGCGTCGTCGCCGGTCTTGTTTCCATCACACCCGGCTCAGGCTACGTACCCCTCTGGTCCGCGCTCATCTTTGGCTCCTTCGGCGCTGCTTTTGCCAACTACGCCACCAAGCTCAAGTTTCTCCTGCGCATCGACGATGCCCTCGACATCTTTGCCGTCCACGGCGTTGGTGGTCTCGTGGGCAACATCCTTACGGCCTTCTTCGCCGCCGACTACATCGCCGCCCTCGATAATGTCAGCTCCATCGAAGGCGGATGGATCAACCGTCACTGGATTCAGATTGCCTACCAGCTGGCCGATTCTTTCGCCGGCGGTGCCTACTCCTTCGTCGGCACCTGCATCATCCTGTTCCTCATGAACATGATTCCGGGCCTGCGTCTGAGAGCAAATGAGGACGCTGAGATACTGGGTATCGATGACGCTGAGATTGGCGAGTTCGCCTACGATTACGTCGAACTGACGAGGGAGGTGCTCAACGACGTCGAGAACGAGGCTGCGAGCGGATACTCAAATGACGTTGGCTTCCCGCCGGTCGAGAAGAACAGCATCCCGCTGATGGACGCGAGAGCGTTTGCGGGGTCATCTCAGTATCACAACGGTCACTACGGGCATGCCGACTGATGATGCTTGATTCGCGTATATGATATGGGGGCGTCGGGGTATACTGTGCGCATATAATGATTTCTGATTGTGAGGTCTGTTTTTGATGGTTTATGATACCTGGGTGTAAGCTTGGATGCTTCAGCCACCCACTGCATTTTTCTTTAATGTAAGATAAATAGACTATAGCTCTGGCTAATCTGATGATACATATTCTAAGACTACGGGGATGAGCACGATGAGAGGACTGACTGACATGATTCAAATGTTTGTTGATGCTTCCAATGTAAGGGAGGGGGGTCAAGAGCATTTTCAGAACCAAACGGGACCTAGACAGGCCATGGCGATGCAGCTTGTTCGACAGCTTCTTTGGAAGCCAAAGCCTGCAGACTGATGGGCGAGGGGCTTCTCAGGGAGTTTGTATTTTTTTTATAATAAGAAAAATTAGCGCAAGAGGTTGACATAGTAAATCTTATTCATGGTTACGAGACTGATGCATGTGTGGTGTTCGGGGAGACCCAAGGTAGCCGGTGGTCTGGAGGAGTTGACGGGATGGGACGGGAGGATATTGCCTGAATGGGCATCAGGCAACAGGTGGTCGGCAGTGCCAGCCAAACAGTGGCTGCAAGCGGCCCCACGTGCAGGCAGCCGTCGCCATTATGGGCATTAACTTCAAGTTGATATTCACGATCAGTACATTAGCCTTCATCATGCTGTCTATGCTTTCAACATACCACACCTGTGCGATGCTTGATGCGGATATATTTTACGGCGTGTCTCGTTCGAATCAAGGAAATGTCCTACCCGGAGCCGTCACTCGCGGACAAAGAGGCCTTCTTTGTCGAGCTCTGTACCCTTGGCGCTGGCCTCGACAGTGACGAAGATGCCATTGATGAGGCTGAAGCCGACCGAGGAAGGCGTTCCAAATTGGCGCTCCAAGGGAAAATCTCCAGAAACTCTCAAAAGCCTTATTTGTCTTCCACCTTGTCGACGTCGAAACCCCCCGCAATCTCTCCCTCGCACCCTAGGAGGACCGCCTCTTCACCCCTCCCTGCGAAAGAGCTCTCATCTGCTCAGGTCGTCGAGAGAACCCCTCTTGCCGATACCAGGAGCCTCGGTAAAGAGAGTTCGGAAGATTCTCCTTCTGTAATAGAGCAAACGCCTATTCCGGATTCAACACGTGCACCGTTCCAGCCCGTTCAGCTCCTGCGCACCACATCCACGCCAAACCCTCTGACCAGACAGCTTCATCCCCAGCAGCGAGACCAGTCGCCCTCCCTCAACGCAACCATGAAGAAGCGCAAGCGAGAGGCCCCCGTGAAGGTCGTCCCCGAAGAGCAGCAGATCTTCAAAAACCAGCACCTCTACTTCATCCCAAACGACGACATCGCACCCGCCAGGCGCATCCGTATCCGGAAGGCACAGGAGTACGGCGCCTCATGGGTGCGCAGCATGCAGCTCGCCTCGCACGTCATCGTCGACAGGAGCCTCTCGTGGAAGAACATCGAGCCCATTCTGACGTCTGCTCACGGCACCAAGACGGCCATCGTGGTGAACGAGACGTACCCCCTGGACTGCATCCAGTTCCGGAGCGTCCTGAACCCCAAGCAGAAGCAGTATCTGGTTCCCGGGTGTCCGGCCGACCAGTCTAGCGAGCCGCCAGCTGCGTCGGCCGAATCGACGGCTTCTGCTGCGTCCCTGGAGTTGAAGCCGCCGCCGAACAACCCGAAACGGTTCGGTTACGTTCCGCCGCCTAGCACTCCTTCGCAGAGCCAGCGATCCGAGGAAGAGATACAGGGTCAGGTGCCTGTAGCTAAGGCTCGGGAAGCAGCGAAGACTCAGGAGGCGGAGCGGGGGGACGAGCTTGCCGAACTCATCTCGCAGATGCAGGAATTCAGAGACGTTCCTTCCGACCCTGATGACGACGACGACACCACCCCCGCCGCAGGCTCGTCAGAGCTGCCGTCGGATGCAGAACGCTCAGACGGCGAGTGCAGCAGCAAGAAACAAAGACCAGTGTCAGCCGCTCGGCGCAAGCACATCCCTTGGGAGGAACGCTTCGCCTGCAACAAGGGCGGTCTAGTAAACAGCTCCGAGAAGAACCCCAACGCTCGCACAATCGATATACTGCAGCACATGGCCGACTACTACGGCCGCGTGAACGACGCGTGGCGCCCAATCGCCTACCGAAAGGTCATCTCGCTCCTCAAGCGGCAGAGCCGCAAAATCTCCACCGCCGAGGAGGCCATCAAGCTGCCTGGCGTCGGCTCGCGGCTGGCGGACAAGATCGAGGAGATCGTCACGACCGACCGACTGCGACGGCTCGAGAACGCGGAAAGGGACCCGGCGGACGAGACGCTCCAGAGATTCGTCAAGATCTACGGCGTCGGCAACGCGCAGGCGAGCCGCTGGATCGCGCAGGGCCATCGCACCCTCGACGACCTCCGCGAGAAGGTCAAGCTCTCGGCGAATCAGCTCATCGGCATCGAACACTACGATGACCTCAATACTCGGATCCCGCGCCGCGAGGTCGAGGCCCTGGGCGCGGTTGTCAAGGCCACGGCCGCGAAGCTCGATGCCCGCGCCGAGCTCATCATTGGAGGAAGCTACCGTCGCGGCTCAGAGTCGAGCGGCGACATTGACTTTATCGTCACGCGAAAAGGGACGACCTCGGCGGCGGACCTGCTCCCGTTCCTGACGCGGCTGACGCAGACGCTTGAGGCGCAGGGGTTTCTCGTCGCGGCGCTGGCGACGTCTCGTGAGGAGCTGGGCGGCAGCAAGTGGCACGGGTGCTGCGCGCTGCCCGAGTCGGCGGGGTTGCATGAGGGATCGTACCGTCCCGTGTGGCGGCGGATCGACTTCCTTGTCGTGCCGGAGACGGAGATGGGGGCTGCGCTGCTGTACTTTACGGGGAATGATATCTTCAACAGGAGCATGCGGCTGCTGGCGTCACGCAAGCGGATGAGGCTCAATCAGCGGGGGTTGTACAGGGATGTGATGAGGGGGCCGGGGCGGGCAAAGGTGACGGACGGGGAGCTGATTGAGGGACGGGACGAGCGGCGGATTTTTGAGCTGCTGAACGTGACGTGGCGGGAGCCACATGAGCGGTGGTGTTGATGGTCGTCTTCTGGATCTGACTTGGGTGGTTGGGTAGAACGTGGTTCGGGAATTGGTTAGAATCCAGAGTTTGAAGAGGAGGTGATTGGGATACTTATTAGAAGCATAGCGGGGTGTTGGAAACTTGCTGGGTCGCTTGGGTCGACTTGGCTAGAGTATGCTTTACTCTTTGCTTTCATATTCTAGGCTGCACGTATTTTAGTCAACAGGTTTGAGGCAAGTCATGAATTTGGATACGCGACAGGACTGATAATTATTTCGAATCGAAACGATTCTCACCTCTAGAATAGGCGATCCAACCATACCTCTTCCTTCGTCAGTCTTGTCACTTCTTGATACAATTAGTATTCCCAATACTCCTTGGAATTCGGGCAAATGTGAAAAGGCTTTCCAATATCTGCATGAACAAGATGTAAAATAAGCTCCAAGCTATTGATATTCATCGATCAAGCCAGCACCGTTGCAAGTCCAGCTGGGAAGCCTTTCCAAATGCTGAACTAACTCAAACCATGGACCAGGATGCGGTGCGGGCAGCCTGCTGCTCCGCGGCTGTAACATCCCCGGCGCTCCTCAGCCTGGAGAAAGGTCCCCAGCTAACGGTCTGATCCATCGAGTAAGATGAGAGTCAGCGTGGCGATCGGCCGTTCCCTCTCAGTCCAAACATCGTCACAGTACATGACTTCCATCCCATAACATCGCTGCATTGCATCTGCCCCAAGTCATATCTTCGTCTCATGCCACTGCCGCTCCTGCCCCATGACAGCCCACAGCTTGGACTTTAGACCGCGTGCTCGAAATCCCGCGGTTAAACCCTCTTCCCCTGCCTCAGCAAATCCCCTACCTTGGGCGGCAACACCAACGCGCTCCGATCATTCCTCCTGAAGAAATCAACCAGCGCGACGGCCGTTTTCTCCGGCAGATCCTCGTGAATAAAATGCCCCGCCTCGGGGAAAACCTGCAGCGCGTACTTGCCCTGCATCTGCCCGATCGTCAGTTCGGTATCCAACCTGTCCGTCCCCGCAAGCAGCAGCAGCTTCCCGCCCCGCGCGGCCAGGAAGCGCGACGAGAGACCCGCGAACCAGCCCTCCCAAAAGGGCTGCGTGGCCGCGAGGTCGGTGCGCCACCGCCACGGACGGGGCGGCCTGCCATCTTCGACGGCCTCGGGCCGCTCGACGAGGAGAGCGGGAACGGATGTGCGCGCCGAGAGGGCGTTGCGTACGGTGCGGGAGCGAACGTGCCATTCGACTGCCGCCTCGATTGAGGCAAACCCCGCGGGCCGGGTGGAGAGGTAAGCGTGCATGCTCTGCAGGGCGTCCATGGCGGAGCCCTCTACGACGTCGAGGACGGCGTGGCCGAGGATGTGGGGTGCGAGGTCTCGCGGATCGGCGGCGAGCGAGGTGATGACTGCGCCGCCTAGGGAATGGCCGACTAGGACGATGGGCGGGGCGTCGGCCGGCCATGCCATCTGCTTATGCGTCAGGTCAATGACGGCGCGGAGATCGGCTGTCAGCGTGGGCAGGGAGAGATCGGGGCTGTCCTGGTCGGATGTCGTCGTGGAACCGTGGCCGCGGGCGTCGAGGGTGAGGAAGCCTGCCTTGGGGAGGGTGCGGCGAATCTCGGCTGCGACGAGGGCGAATGAGAGAGCCGATGAGCCGGCGCCGTGGTGGGCTACAAATAGGGGCCCGCCCTGCGGTGAAGGGGACGTGAGGTAGGCGTGATAGGTGGTCGTGGCGTCGTACTCGAGGAAGAGCTCACGCTCAAAGTACCTGGTCCACGGCACGGGCTCCCACGAGCGACCTGGACGGGATAAAGCACCCCCGGGCCTGGCAAAGAGACGCTGGCTCGCCGAGGGGATGATTGTGCCGGTAGATGATGCGGATGAGGCCGAGGATGAGTCGCCGTCGTCGAGATGCTCTGGCAGGTCCGGGAGATAATCTGGTTCCTCCTCGGGTAGTTCGTCAAAGGGCTCGGGCATGGTGTCGACCTTGCGCTTGGCCCAGGCGCGCTGAAGGTCGCTCATAGTGGAGGATGACTTGATAGAAATGTAAGTCACATGAATCTGCCTGATCGAGGCAAAGGTGATCTGGGCACCACCAGCTCAGTAAGAGGTTGTTGATGTTGGGTGTGTCGTGATTGATAGATCTGCCGAGACTTTGAACGAATGTACTTCGGCAGAAGGAGATGAAGGACTTCAATTGTAGTAACAAGTAAACATTTAAAAGTAGCACACGAAGAAAAGGTTGAATGACGAATGCTGGTCGATGTCAGCTGTTCATCGACGAATATCCTCGGTCATCTGGCGGCTTCTGTTCTCTGTGAGAGGTGTTGGTGGGATGACATGACGTTGGGTCAGGCCCACGTCAGGTACCAAGTACCTACCTACCCACTTGTCTTCCTTACGTAAGGTAAGCACTGGACACGACTTCGAACCCCTATTCGGGTACTCCTTGCCTTGACAGCCTCCCGAGCGACTTCTTCGCCTCACTCACGTCCAAACATCTGGCTCACATCTTGATATATATCCAGTTCGAGATACCAACACCACGGCATGCATGCACGAACCTTACACCAGACATCACGATTCATGGTCGTTCATTCATCCCTAATGTATGGTATCCACGAAGGGAATGGTATCTACAGCTGCGCAGCGAGTACATTTCCGAAAAACAGTGAAGAAAATAAATAACGCGCACCATGCAGCCCGAAGCCGAACAAAACATGTGCAGAGGAAGCCCTAAAGAGTGTAGGTAGGTTGGTGGGTTGGTTGGTGTTACCAGAAGCAGAACGACATGTGGGGATCTTTTGGTGAAAATGAAAGAAAATAAAGTTGGTTGGTTGTTCAGTCCCGGACGAGGGGGACCCCGATTTCGTCCTTGTCGTGCCGCCTCCTATTATTCAGCGGTGCTGTTGAGATTTCCTCTTCTCATCCAGCCCCCCGCTCAGAAGCCCCGGTAGCCGCCCCCTTGGCCGTAGCCTCCCTGGCCGTATCCCTTGTTGCCGTAAGACCAGTCCCCTCCGTTGCCGCCCACGTCAGGCACCGTTGGTTGCCGCGAGATTGCCTGTCCCACCGGCGCCGCCGACGACATCAGACCCTCACGGCTGATGCTGCGCTCATGCATTGGCGTGCTCGGCGTCAGAGGCCTGTACGCCGGGTGAACGCTGCTGCCGAGGAAGTTGAGGTTGTTGCTGGCCTGGCTGGGGTGGTTCTTGTGGTACGTGTTGTATCGCGCCGCCGCCGCATGGTCGTACATGTCGCGGGACGGGTCGCGCGCGTGTGAGGCCACGGAAGGCTGGCTCTTCTCGACGGCCGAGGCCATGGCGTACGTAGTCTCGCCGTTGGGGCCGGCGTCGGGGTTCTTGCGATCGAGGAGGAGCGAGTTGCGTGCATCGAGGGGCGTGAGGTTGTCCATGTCGCGTTGCATTTTCTCTGTTCATTTGTTAGCAATCCGCTTCGGAAAGCTTCGTCAGGAAAATACGTACCCATCTCCTTGCGGCGCTGGCGATGCGGGTTGGCCTTGCAGCAGGCGTTGAAAGCGTTCCAGGCGATGAGAATAGCCAGGAGACCGGTCAGTGCTGACTGCACAGCAATGAGCACAACGCCGGTCACCGTCTGGGTAGTCTGCGCGATGCCAAACTCTTCGACGAAGACGAGGATGCACACGACAGAGATTACACGGACTACTTGGATGATGATGCCGATGACGTTGCCCGACTTGCGCTCGTAGGGCCGCTTCCACAGCAGCAGAATCAGCAAGAGGGCCTCGACGATGAGCTGACCAGAAGCCTGGACGAGGCCGTGGCCGTCACCGGCGGCGATGATGGTGCCCTTGGCAAACATGTAGATGATGACGGGGATAAACAGCCACCAGTAGTCCTTCTTGTACGATTCGTAGAAGAGCGAGTACTTGACCCAGACCTCCTTCTTCTCGTACAGACCCGAGCTATCACCTTCGGCCTGCTTGAGCTTGCGGGCAGTGTTCCAGATCTTCCACGCAAAGAAGGCCAGGATCGCTGTGAAGATGCCGAGCGTGACACCAGCCAGGGTTTTGGCGGCCCAGGAGTCTCCATGGGTGAATTGGAAGATACAGTAAAGCACCCAGATACCGTAAAGCAGCAGGATGAGAGATGTAACGGCACGTGCAATGGAGCCCCAGTAGTGCTCACGGAAACCGGCGAGGGCTTTGGGGAAATTGCCGAAGAGGGCCCAGAACTCGAGAATGACCTTGACGAGAAGAATGCCAACAACGATGGCAGCGATGACGATGGCGATGACGAGCAGGACTGTCAGGAACGTGTTTGCAGCTGGCACGCTGAGCTTGTTGACGTAGGCCGTGATACCGTCCACAGCCTTGTTGAGGCCGCCCTCATCCGAGTCGCTCGAGTCGGCGCTGTCGCCGGTGCCACCGACAGTAGTGTCGATTTGGCGGGCCAACAGCATGGAGAAGTGCTCCATGGCGCGCTTGGCCTTGAGAAAGCCGCCGTCGTTGTTTTGCGAAGTCGATCCATCAGGAAACGTGAGGGTGGCATTGCGAAGCAGCTCAACACTGTCCTTGCTAAGATCACCACCAGTCATGCCGCGGAAGTTGTCGATGCCGATTTGGAGGTCGGTCCAGGGGACGAGACCGGTGGAGAAGGCGAAGTTCTCGGAGAAGCTGCGGTAGACAGGCGGGTAGTTGACGGACAGCATGCCGTTCATTGCCATGCCCTGGAACCATCCGAGGGTCTCTGTGAAGCTGGGGCTGGGGGTGCCAGCGCCACCGGCGCCGCCGGCAGCAGCACTACCGCCAGCGACGGCCGAACCCAGAGCAGACACACCTGTAGCAATAAGAGCCACTCCGGCGATGCCAACAGCGACATACGAAACAGCAGCCACGTTGGCCGTCTTGCCGTTGGAGACTTGAGATTGAATGCAGGCCACGCTCGCCTCACCGCTGTCGACGGACTTGAGCTCGAGAGTGGCAAGAGCCGCAATGTCGGGGACCTTGAAAGCAATGGCAGGCACCATGTTGGCAAACTCCTCAGGGATCTTCTGGGTGCCACGAGCGCCAAAAGTACCCTCGGGAACGGGGCAGAGCTGCTCGACGAAAGTGTTACTGTCGCAGGGGTTGAAGCTCTTGGAGTAAATTTCATTTCCGTATGCGGTGACCTTGAGCTCGGCGGTGACGTTCTGCACCTTGTTGCTGGTGCCGGAGACATCAAAGACGACCGTCTTGTCGCCATTGTTGTAGGTGATGTCGGCCTTGTTTACCTTGATGTCCGAGTTGCTGGGGCCGCACGTGGTAAAGCCGACTGTGGAGAGGATTTCGTCAGCGGCGGCGGTGCTGATCAGGGTCACGGCGAGGACAAGGAGCCTCCGCGGACCCCATCGAGCACTGTTGGAAGACATGTTTCGGGTGATGTGGAATGTGGTGTTTTGTTGTCGAGGAATGTTCGACTGTTCGTTGGTAAGGGACTTGTGTCCCGGTCCGTCTATCCAATTGGTCTATCGTAGTTTTGAGCTTATTCAAAGCTTCTTTCCCATAAAGGCCATAAACCTATGATGCTCGCTTTCGTGATTGGAATGATTGTCAAGTGATACTAGAATGGCGAGATAAAACTGGGCGGTCCCTCAAGGACGGTCGCGAAACGAGTTGGCGAAAGGAGTTCGAGTTATAGTGATGTAGTCGGAAAGAGGACTCGATCGAGAGTGACGAATGGCAGGTTTGGTCAAAGAACGAAAACAGTGGTGGACAAAGGCGTCGAAAGATTGCTGGAAAGGCGAAGCACAGCTCGAGAGGATAAGAAAACAAAGATGGCCGAGGATCAACCTGGAAAGAAGGGAAAACGGCAAGAAAAAGATATGCCTTTGAAGTTGAGGGCGCTAGGAGATCAGGCCCAGATGGGACTCGCTCTCTCAGTGGTCGTATGTCTGCTCGAAGCAGTGTAGATCCGACGACGATGCGACGAGGTGTATGATGAGAGAGGGCGAGGTCGAAGACACCGGCAGTGGTGGTGGGAGGTCGTGGGTGAAGACGGCCCAAAGATGAGGCCACAGCGGCAAGGTGGAACGAGTGAACGGTTGACGATGAGGGGGTCTTTCTGTCTGCTAGGATAGAGTGAGTGTGAGGTAGTGTTCAAGAGAGAAAGATGCTAAGGAAAACGAAGGAGGGTGTATTCGAGAAACAACCGAGCGATGAGGTGGGCAAAGGCAAAGGAGCAAAAGCAGACGAGACAATGAATGCAGTGCAGAGCGAACAGACGTGAGGTGAGGTTGGGGAGGCCAGGTGAACAGGGCAGAGAATGGAGACTGGAGACTGGAGCAGGGAGGGACCAAGGGGGGGACGAGCGTCAGAACCAGCGAGGCCTGCGGTTGGCTGGAGCCCGGATGAGCCACTGTGCTGATGAGCCCGCTGGTCCGCTGGCGAGGCCCCTGTGGAGTTTCTTTCCAGGGAGTTTTGGTTCCCTGCTGGCTGGTGCCCGGTGCTGGCTCTCTCTTACCCTGTTTGCTACTTGCGCATCCCCTGTCTGGCCCTCCAGTTGTCAGTCACTCCTCACTCACCAGCGCACGGGTAAGAGCGACCAAGATCCAGCGGATCCCGCGGAGTCAGTCGTTCTTGCTGCCCAGCTTGCTTGATTTGCCTTCCTTGAATCCAATCAATCAGACCCGCCCTTACAGTGTAGAGAGCCGCCGTTCTCAATGGTGCGGCCAGCCCGCCATCCACCATTGCGGTTGTCTACGACGGGGGGGGGGCTAGGGGCCCCTGGGGGTCTCAGAGCCGGCGACTGGGCAAGAGACTGGGCACGCAGGGGGGGACTTTCCAGATCGTTTCCAGGGGTACAGCCCCTGGCCCGGCGCCGTTAGCACCCTTGGCGTATCGAGAGTTGCCGTTCGCCGGCCCCCATTGGCTCCCTCCCCGACGCCACCCCCTGGCCCCGGTCCGCACTTGAAACCGCGCCAGGAACAAGACCCCGGAATCTTTCTCTCTTCGCTTGTCAAATCGACACGAATTCGATCAAACTTTCCTTGGCTCTCCTATCTCCCCTCTCCCTCCCTGGACCACTGGCTTGCTGCCTGCCAGGTTCGTTTACTCTGCACTGCCAGCGCTGCCAACCTCCATGGGTTCATAAAAGTAACCTTGATGACGACGCCTCGGTCCATGTCCATGCATCTTATTATTCTCTCCGACGCCGGTATTCCCTCGGCATATGACTCTCTCTAGCCTCCTTCCGGACGACGCCCCTCTCGAGTATGTGCCGTGACCTCGACCTAAGATTCACTCAAATCACCTCAAAGTGAACAAGACACGAAGGAGAAAGCAGACGGAGGGATCCGAACGGGAGGGAGGGCCTCCTGCCAGACGGACGATCAGAACGAACCCGCGGCACTCCACGCTTCAGAATTAGAACAGCCCTGGCTTCGCACGCACACACCCACATCATCCCCAGTCGTCCGTCCCATGTGCCTCTCTCTCTCCTCCACCAGCCCTTCCCCGTCGAGATCAACGTGGATAGGTGACGAATCATGGTCATCAGGGGGATGCGTACCTCGTGGCGCATGTTTGCTGCTCGAGGAGTGCTTCAGCAGCAGTGCTTTTGCTTTTCTCTGTTGCTTTTCTCTGTTTGGACGTGTCGCTCTCTGCCCTCGTCCACGGGCCATACCCCCCTTGCCTCCGTCTGGCCTTTGTCGAGCCTTTCTTTCCTCAGCTCCCCCGAGCCCAGCGCCATCGAGCAACCTCGTCCTTGGACGTAGCCACAGGAACATCCGAGAAATCTTGAAACGCCGCGTCGGCCACGCTTACTACGAGGTGATGTCTGGCCTGGTTGACACCGCCCGCCCCTTCAACCACCTCCATTACTCATGTCCAATGCATACTTTTTCTCGAAGGTCCTCGGACAAAGTGAGATCGGCAGACTGTGAGAGCTAATAGGCAAGCCAAGGTATATTGATAGTAACCGTACATTCCGTTCGTGTAAGAAAAAGGCCGTCCGCTGCATCCCGTCCGTCGGGATCATGACCATGCCTGGTCATAAATCGCCCACTTATGCCGTTACTTCGTGAATGGAGAAAATGCACCCCACCTCAAATCAAGATGACTTCCCCAGCCATCTTGGAAGGACGAAAAAAATCAAGTGAAATCAAGTGAGGAAACAGGTAAGGGAGAATAGGGTATCCAAAAACATCAACCGGACAAGGTATCTGGATCAAGAAATCGCTTCAAAGTAGCGGGGGTAGGTGGCACGCGTGGAGAGAAAGAAGAAAAATGGTCATGAGGCTCACTGAGGAGCGTAGAAGCCGTTCATCTCCTGGTGTGGTGACCGCGAGTATGGTGATGACCTGCCTTGCGCTGCATACCGTGCAATATTTGGGTGGGTTTGACTCTGGCTGCGGCTGTGACTGTGGCTGTGGCCCTGCCCCTGTCCCATGAACATGCCGCCATATTGCAAAGAGCTATCCATCGGCATCTGACCCATTGCCGGCTGGTGCAAGCCAAGGGCATTGGCGTCGAGCGCCGGGAATGGCTCAACACTGGGCGGTACCGTTATGTACTGTTCTTGCCCTCCTCCGTATGAGGTCAATGGCATGGTCATGTTCGGATAGTCTGAATGACCGAAGCCCATACCGTTTGTCTGGTCAATGAGCGGAGACGAGTGCAATTCTTGTCCATTGTCTCCGTAGCCCGATGAAAACATGGAATTGTCGTACTGCGCATTCTCCATGCCTGAATACCTGAACGGGACACCGTTGCTGTCGCCAAATACCCTGGGATCGGTGTTCAAGCCGCATGAGCGGGGAGTCGGAGGCGGGTATGTTGCTTGCCCGTAACGCTGGAAGTGCGGAGGCAACTCGCCCTGGTTCGGCATGGATTCATTGAAGGGCATGGGTGCATTGAAAGGTGCGCGGGGTGGAGCATCCTGGACGGGACTGATAACAGTATCTGGCTCAAGTTCCTTCTGAGCCACAAGACGCAGGACAGGGAGGCTGATTTGCTCCATATGCTTGGCAAGATGGACAGTGAGCTTCTTCCACGAGGGGAACGACTTCCCGCAAAACCGGCAAGGCTCATCCTGAGGCTTCACTTGCGTGTCTGCATGGCACTGCTCCACCTTTTGCCAGGTAGGATCAGCACCCTGCCGCTTCATCGCGGCCTTGGTCTTGAACTTGGGCTCCGTGAACTTGTGCTCGCGCACCAGATGTTGCAAGAAATTGTCGCGACGGTAGCATGTGTGGGTGCAGTCCTCAACGTCGCAGGTCCACCATTCGAGATGACGATGCCCTTCGTTCTCGTGGCGCACCCAATCCGCTTTGCGCTTGAAGATTTTCGGGTCGCGGCATCGGTCCCAGGTACACGTAAAGGGTTGAACATCCTCGTGGACGTGCTTTGTCCAGTCTGAAGGCTTGTTGAACTTCTTGGCTTGGAAACAGAGCTGGCATTCAAACTCGGCAGGAAGACTTGGGGTGAGAGGCATCGGGATGTCCGGGGGAAAGCTTTCCTGCGTGATGGCACCTTCGATCGGAGTCATGTCGCCGTCATCAATATCATAGTTGGTAGACAAGGGATCGAGGCCCTTGGGTTCGCCTTTCTGGTCGAGAACGGTGGCGATCCCGCCTTGCGCTACACAGAGAGAGCCGCACGAGCAACCGGCCCCAACCTGCAGATGCTTGACCTTAAAATTTAGCAGCTGCTTGTAGCGGATGATCTGTTGGTGGGCGATGCGATCCACCAGGTAATTGCTGTTCGTTTCCAGTCCCGGGTTTAGGCGCAGAATATGCTGCTGAAACCCGGCGAACGTGGGTGTAATATCACTGATCGTCTTATTCAAATCGAGCCTCATGTCGGTGTCATCGCCTTCATCGTCATCCTCGTCGTCATCGTCCATGTCCACGTTGGCGGTGGTGGCCAGCGTGGCAACAGGAGGGCCACCAGTCTTCCGCCACATGCCTACCAAGTTGGAATGTGTCTCGTTGGGGCTGGCCTTGGGAAGATCGGATTTACTCCTCGGGCGTCGAAGAGGATTCTTCACCTGGAGAGTGGTATTGAACACTGTCCTTGGTGAGGTGATGGGCGTAGCACTGATTGAGCCGTTCCGGGCGTGGGTCGTGCCGATCGACGCGACACTGTTACCCATCGAGACGAGAGCAGTGTTGATGCTGGGCACTGGCCCCTTCTTGTTGCCCCAGCTCGAGGTCCGTGTTGGAGGTGCCAGATGAGGCGTGCTGTCACGGCGCTCAGGGCTTTGGCTCCCGGGCGGTTGGGGGCTCTCGTCTCCTTGGTTACTCCTCGAACGCTTCAGAAGCCCACTCCCGCTGGGGCGCCTAACGAGACCTCGCAGGTCTTGCAAGAGGCTTGGCCGGCGTGTGCCTCGATCTGGGCGGGTTCCTTCACCACGGGCAATCGTGAGCTTCTTCAGAAGCTTGCCACTGGTGACATTTTCGATATCTACATCCAGCAGGCTTGGAAGACTGCGCCGGCGTGTACCCCACGTCGCAGCCTTGGATATGATCGATTCGTTGTCCCACATCTTGTTATATCGTGCAATAGCTGCCTGAGAGGATTCAGGTTGAAAACGCTCGCCTTGACTGCTAATGGGGTGCGACATGGGCGCGTCGCCCCATTTGTTATTGGCGTGCAAGATGTCAAGATCCGTCTGGGTCATTTCGCCGCCTCCAGGGTGAAAGTAGACTTGATCTGACAGGTACTTGTTCTCGGTCTGGTCACCCAGGGGAATTTTGTCGTCATCGGTCCTGTTGGGATCCCTTTGGTCGAGCTGGGCGATGGACGATGAGGGTTGCTCCTCAGGAGGGCTTTGCACCACGTTGCCCGTGAGCCACTTGCCGACCTCTACATTCTTTTCCTCGATTTCGCGACGCGTGAGCATTTCGTTGGGGCTTGCCGTCTCGGCTGTCGTCCGGCTACCGGGTTCTAGCCCGCGGCGACTGGAAGAAGAGGTCCGACGGTGAATGCTCGAATCATCTTTGGGATGAGGCGGTGGTGGCATAGACGCAGCCTGGTCACTAGCGTACGAAAAATCGCCAGCAGCAGAGAAAGAGCCACGGACCGTGGCCGGAGCGTCGTCATCTGGGGTGAAAGTGCGCTCAAGGGGCGGGGCAGGTTGACTTTCGTGGTTTCCCCAGAGGGAGACGGTCACGCGTGGGCTTTGCGCAGCCGTGATGGGGTGACGGGGTACGAGGTCCTCTTCGCTCGAACGGCCGCTCCGGCTCGGGTCAGGTGTGAGCTGGAAGGAAGGCGTTGACGTGAAGGCCGGGACGGGAGGGGCCGTGAAGGGTTTCTGGAGGTCTCGCGGTGAGACGGAGCTTGGGATTCTGTCAGACTGCTGAACCGCAAATGACCTCTGATCGCTCGCCGGGGAAGGGGTGTGCATAGACGCTGTCTGTTCTGGGCTGAGAGGGTACATGCTCGGATCCGAAGTCTTGTGGGGGCGTGTCCCATCGAACAACTGAGATGCAGGAGTGGTGCCGAAGCTGCTGGTCCTGCTCAGAGGTAGCAGGCCCTCGTCGAGGAACGATGGTGTACCGCCCTCAGTACTGTTGAAGTCAACACCGAAGAAAGGGTCGTTATCGTCGAGATCGCTGTATTCACTCGTGTGATATTGGCTAAAAGTGGAGATGGACTCGGCTGGCGTGTTGGTATTGTTCTGCGTTGGTGAGGCCGAGTTGCTTGGCAGGTGGGGGGAGAAGGGAGACAGATGATTGCTGTTGCTATTGCTGCTGGGTGTACCGGAGTGTTGGTGTTGAAGACCGCCAGAGGATGTTTTGTTCTGGGAAGCGGGTCCTTGCTCGTCATGGAGGTAAGGATTAGACATTGTGTAGGTCGAGGCCATGGCGGCACGGGCCGTGTTGGTTCGAGTTGTCTTCCCGTAGGGTCTGGAGTCTGAGCCGGAGAGAGGAACTGAACTGTGCGGTACAGACAGGGTCTGCTGCTCCCGCAATATGTGGACGGCGGTTGTCAACTCAATGGAGCGTGGTCATGATAGTGGTGCGGGGTGGGAACGGCGATGGGGGCGTGCGGCTGATGGATTGCTTCGCAGACCAGCAGGGATGCGACGCTACGAAAAGACGCGCAGTATCGACCAGATGGCAAGGCGGACAGGCTGAATGATGTCTTGACTTGCAAGAGCGAGGTCGGAGATCGAGACGGCTTGCGCTCGGGAGTCGGGGTGTCTCGTGATTCGCAACCTGGTGTGCAAAAAGGTCGATGGCGAAAAGAGGCCCGAGGTTGCTGACCGGCAGGAGGTAATGGTAACACGGGAGTGGTTGGATTGAGATGAGTTTGCGTGTTCAGTTATTTGGTATCAATCCATACATGTAAGTTGGAGGTCGAGATGGTTCAAGATCGAAAGGTCGATGATGCGAGTCGAGGATATGGGTTGCGACACGAGAGAAGCGGAATCTGAGGGTGCAGGGGAAGAGCCGGGATGATCTACTTGCGCGAAGCAGATCAAACGATATGCAAGGAAGAAGCTCAGCCCAGGGCGAGACGGCGCAGCATGCATATGTCTGTGGCAGAGAAACGGGAGAGGCGTTCCACTGAAGAAATAGTGATGGTTGTGGTAGTGGTGGGAGAGCTGGTGACTGGGTGATGTTGAAAGTCGGGGGATGGGGAGGTGGAAGATGGGAGACGGGAGATGGAATGGAGGTGGAGGGGTGGTGAGTCGAAGATGAAGTGGGATGAATGGGGTGGAATGGCGATGGCGCCGTACCGTACCTTACGTAGGAAGGTACCTGTACCACTCAGGCGCTAGGCGATTCCATTGGCAAGGTACGGAGCTTGGTGCGGTCGGTCCCCAGGCCCCCCAGGCTGGCAGTCCACTGACCGAGTGCACTGTTGGGAAGTCCCTGGCGCCTGTGCGGCTCGAGGCCGCGGGCGGTAACGGTGAGCGGAGAACACCTGCCCGCTTGAACCCCAACTCCACGGCGCTTTCCTGCATTCCCCGCCTGGCCGCCTTCCCTGCCTGCCCTGCCTGGCTGCCAGACGCGCTTCTTTCGATCGTGACTGGCTGGGCAGCGAAACCAGCCCACCAGTGTGCCCCACGGAGGCGGAACTGTCCATCGACCATTGCCCATCGCAAGTCGCAAGACGCCGGTCGCACCTGAGTGTTTGTGACAGGAGAAGAGCTACTGATACAGACGGCGAGAGTACTTCCTCGAGTCGCTATTTTGGGTGTGGGGATCGGCTTATCTGACGTACCCGAGTCCATCATCCGAGTACCCACGAGGCTTTCTCGTGCGTTCCTCAGCCCCAAATGGCGTTCGGAATGGAGAAGAAGCTGGGGCCATGACGGAGGGACCCCTGACAGGAAGAGGCTGCCAGCGCGCGCTTCATTATCATTGCCCTGGGGTGCCTCGGTAGGTACCTTCATGGCTGCTTTCTTCCACCGAAATTGGCGAGGCTTTCCCACCTCACCGTCTGACAATGCAAACTATGCCTGCCAGGCTCCACGCTCCGTACTCCGCGCTTCACGCTTCGAGTTCGACAATCGACATTCGAGACAACCCCGGTGCCACGGCATTTTACACTTCATCCATAGGTACGATCAAGGGCGCATTTACCAAGACGATCAACGATACTTGGCTTTCAGCCCCCATCCCCGCTTGCAGCGCTTGATGTCATGTTCCCGGCACACGGCACGTCTTGGCTTGGTGTTTTTGTCTCCTCCCCCCCCGTAGTGGCTCATCAGGAACCCGATCATCGGGAGAGCCCTACGCCTCCTTCGGCCCTACGCCGTTTCTTTCTTTTGTTCTAGCTCTGAACCTACTGGTATCGTCTGTTCTGTTGCTGTTCTGTCACCACTGATCGAGTCGAATGTCAATAGCGCCAATCTCGGGACGTTTGTAGCACCCGCTGATGGAGGGCAATCCTCCAGCCATCGCCTGATACCCCACACCTCGCTTGCTGGGTGGCCTGCCCTGCCAGTTCGCCTGGCTTATTCGTACTGGTACCTACCTAAGGGAGGAGTCACTGTACAAGCTTTTCCTCGAGGCCCATCGCAGTCCGCTGGAGGCCCTGTGATTGCTGGTCGGGTGTTGCATATCGCGCACCACTTCATCTCCCGCGAACAACCCCCACAAAACGTAAAAAGCAGGCATCAATGATGCAAACTCAATGTTGTCCGATGTGCGCAGCATGGCATCACGAAATCCGTCAAGGCGCAGACAAGATCGGTATCGGGATCAGTGTGCCGCGTGTGATGGGGGACCCGTTCGTGCTCTGCGCCCCAGCCCCAGCATAGCAACAAGTAAAGTAGGTAGAAGCCCCAGCACAGCCGCAACCGCAGCGAGGCGGAACCACCCATGGCCCCTCCGCGATTGAGGCTGCGCACCCAGCCGGTGCCTTCATGCGACTCTGACACCGAATGCACAGCACAGCATCTCTGGGTTGTTTGATGTTGGGGGTTTTTTTTTCCACATAGCGAATCCGAGCTGCGGTTGGGCTGTCATCGGCATTGTCACTGCAGAATTCCCCATATGTCGCAACACGCGAGGGTTTCTGCCGCGGCTGTCCCATGCCTCGCCTCTGTGCCTCCCTTTCAGCCCAGGACTCTCGACCGTGCCCCCAAAACGCAGTGTCATTCATTTGGCAAATGGCAATCGACGCTGCACTGCGACCCTGTCGCTGCCGGGCGGCTAAGCTGAAGTTGGCGATTTGTTTCGAGGTCAATTGGCCAGAAAACGGAGACGGCCAATCGCCTGCAGCTTGCAGCCTGCCTCGCTTCTGCTGCTCTCGCGCTGCGGCATGACATTCAGTCTGTCGATGGTTCAGGTTCAGGTTCAGGCAAACTCATCATGCGTGGTTATGGCTGTGGGAAGTTGTTCAGCTGCTTGGTTTTCTGGGGATGCCTCGGTCGCCCGATTTGGTAGTTATGACTTTGAGACATTAAAGAGCGCCGTATGCAGATCTTATCTAATCGGAGAGCACGTGCCCAACGGCCTTCTGACTTGGCCCGAGCGCGTGAGGTTGAGACGCCAGTGGGAACCATTCATCAATGGTCCAATGAGAGAGAGAATCAGCATGACGAGTGTCTGCCGAGCACCTCATCCAGTTCTCTCACTTGCATCATTTCGCGAAGCATCGTCAACTCGGGCTCCATGTTTGTGCGGTCTGATCTACGCAGGTCAGGTCATGCTAACTTGCTAATGAGAGTCTCTGAGTTCTCTGCCTATCTGCCTAGCTACAGTGGATTTGACTCTACCTCACTTCGCCCCTAGCATTACGCAGCTCGCTTTCACTCTCACTCCCTTCCAACATCTGGGGAGACCAGTGCTCCTGTGTGTCGCGAAACTAGGAACAGCATCATACGAGATCCGTGATATACCGCCTTCATTCTTATTCCTGGCCCGAGGCAGGCCAATCAGCCGCCAACATGTTCCAAGTACGCATGAAAAGCCCTGACCGAAATCCTCTCTCTCAGTCTACTCTTTGACCGATCTGCCTTCAACCGTGGGGATGATCGCGGAGAGTGCCATGGAGAACATTTGAAAACCCATCCTGAACCCGCAGCTGACACGCATCAGCCGAACCCCGAAGACCACCTCCACCTCCGCCTCCACCGCGCCCGCTCCGTGGTCCTCACCTCCGATGAGTCCGTTCCCCGACGCTTCCGGGCTCCCGGCTTCCGCGTCCTCCCTTCCCTCCCGCCTCTGACCCTCAACTGACGGAACCCCAGACTCGTCGAAATCCGCGCAGCCCAGCGCACCTTTGAAGGCGCCTACATGCGCACAGCCCTAGGCCAGTTCTCCTTCGCCCTCATCATCCTCAAAATCTTCACCTCCGAGTTCTACGCCATCGGCGCCCTCTTCGCCGTCTACGGCGCTGCAGTCATGCTCGTAGCCATCTACCGCCGCTACGAGGGGAACCGACAGTTCTTCCTCTCCGCGCCCGACGTCGACGCCGCCGGCGACCGCGCGCCCGGCGAGCTGGGCGACGAGGCGCCCGCCAAGAAGTTCCGCACTTCTGGGAACAGCGTCGCGCTGCTTGCGGGGTTGAGTCTTGCTGCGTATGCCACGCTGCTGGTTTTGACGTGGCAGCTTGTCAGTTGAGTGGGTTGGCCGGCTGGTGGTCTTCGGGAGGTGAAGGTGGAAGGAAGGGATTTGGCGGAGCGTGTTTGGCAGGGTGATGGGTGTGTTTCCGACGAGTTACTCGGGCGTTGGAATATCTGCTGTGTTCCTTGCTTTGCTGCGGTTCAGACGCACATTCTTGCTTCTTGGTCACGGCACTTGTCAAGACCACCTTTGTAGTATCAAATACTGATAAAGCCTTCGCAGCGTTCAGTGTCTGCCTCGTTGCGACCTCGTCATCATCAGCCGTCTCTCTAATCACGTGCATTCATCTCGAGCGAGTCGTATGTTTCTCCCGAGTCAACCATCCGTCGCCTATCCTAGTGCAGAAGCGAAAGTCGTCAAATAATCATACATGAGGTTATCTAAGCTAAAGTAAAGTACCTAAGGTAAAGGAAGCACGCCTTAAAATCGCTGGACGGGTATCTCGTGCGAGACGCATCAAGCAAAATGATCCCGAGTTGTCCACAGCACCTTACGACCAAGCCCGCAAAGCAGACGAGGACAGATGAAAGCGACCAGAGGAGGACCGCCGTTCAATAGAAACTTGCACCCCCCCCCCCCCCCCCCCCCCCCCAGCTCTTCCTTCTAATATCCCTCCGATGCCAAATTGTCGGCAAACCCATTGTGCCCGCTTGCGTATGCCAATCGTTCATCATGCCTGTGTTCGAGTCCATCCGTGTTGAACGCCGCCAATCCTTACTTCCCCTTGCTGACCGGCCCATGTCCGAGTCTGGAAAGCCCCGAACAAGTGGAAATCCACCCTCGACGAGGGCTCTTCCTTGCATCCTCCAACCTTAAATCGACAGCACCTCTTCCCAATCTCTTCCGCGCCCATCGACGCACCAAGTTTTGTGAATCCCCCCTCGCCTCTCTCTCTTGTGTTCCTTCTCCCTGAAGGAACATCTCTTTGCGTCCTGCGAGTATCAGTGTCGCAGGTCAAGGATTAACCCTTGACTCGCTCAACGACCGAGTCCCCGTACCGTCCGTCAATTACAGCGCTTTCGTCGCCCGATGCATCTTCATGCATGAACGATTCGCGTCCGATGGTGCCGTTCTCCACACATCATGTAGCCTGCCGTCTCGTCACCGACGCGCCTGGCCCCGACCTCCATTGAAGGGCATGCTCTGTACCCGGCCAAAGACCGACGTTGGCTCCCAGGCTTCCAATTTTCAGATTTGAACCTCTGGGCTTGCGCTCTCCGTCCTTTTGGGCGGGTCGACTCGGCGGTCGACAATTCGTCGGAAAGGTGTGAGGGCGCTGCCGCCGCAACTGCTTTCCACCTACCGACTTGAGTAATACATTCCAACAGGTTGCGCGGGATGGTCGTTCGATGTCGGTATCTGATCACTTGGGTGAGCTGACGGATGTGAAACCTGGTCACCATATTCCCAGTTTCCGTAAGCCTCTCCCGATGGTCTCGAGAACTGATATTGCTGTTGCCACGTGCCGTAGTTGGATGGCAAAATACCACCCGGAATCGAGTTCCTTTGCGCCATGGTTGAGGCAGAGCCACTTCCGGCTGTAGGTACACTTGCCTGAACGGACTGGGGATACATGTCGGTCGACACGCCAGGTCCATTCCGTCCGTATGGCCGCCCTTGCTGCTGCTGCTGCTGCTGCTGCTGTTGTTGTTGTATCGACTGATAGTGCGGCGACACGTGCCCCTCACTGCTATAAGATACTGCCCGAGGCGGAGCGGGGGCGTAGGATGCCCAGGGCATGTCTTCTCGCACACCGTGTTCCGAGTTGGATGCCGATGCCCAACCTGCCGGCGGATTGGGGGCATTCGGGGTGTACGGTGAAAAGGATGGCGTAATGGGAGAATCGGTGCCTGTGTAGGCTCTCCAGGACGCGTTCGAGTCGTGCGGTCTCGTTACAGGGTTGGGGCTGTCATCAGAAGCCATCCAATTCGGCATCTGTGATCCGCCCAAGTCAAACTGTCGAGGATTGACACTCGATGACACTTTTCATCTCCTGTTAGCGAACAACAACATCGCAAGCAGACTGATTTGGCTCACATTTTGCTTCAGAAGAGAAGCCATCAGGCCCAACAGTCTTTGTACCCAGAGGCGGTGCCATGTTCTGTGCTCCGGGCACATCCAACGGAGAATATTGTGGGACCGGAGCCAGCACGTCGGGAGCATGTCGCGGGGCTAATGCGGGCGAGGGGGATGTCGAATCCATCTTGGAGCCGGTGGACGCGCGTGACGGCGCTTTCGGTCGCGTGTCACCAGTCGGCTGCTGGTCGACAGGAAAGAAACTGCAATCCTTCTTCAAGCGAATACAGTTGACGCATCGACCCTGGACATCAGACGTTGACGGGATGCAACGGATTTTCCGTCGCCGGCAATGGCCTTGCTAGCGTAAGTCCTTGCAACCAACATCTAGGAAATCTGCACACAGAAGGGATCAAGGTAGTCACTCACCACAAGCTACTGAAGTCCGGTGGTAACCCAGCTTATTCCTCCGCTTGTCCGCTGCGAGAGCTAGTTGAGAAGGGTCTGGTGCGTCGTTCTGCAGCGGTCTTACGTCAGGTGTGGAAGTCGAATGTTTCAACCTCTGACTGGCGAGCGGAAAGGAGTCTTTGCGAATTCCTCCCCCTGTCGAGCGCATTTCCATGGAGGCGCTATTGCTGTTGGGCGGCGCTACCTGATAGTTCGGGCTATATGTTGCAGGTAGCATGCTGGCCTGCGCAGCATGCGATGATACCTGCGGAGGTGGATATTGGTAGGCCATGGTAGGATTGCCCTATGTATCGTGTGTTTACCGTGCGATGGTAACTGTTGTTTCGGGTGTTTCTTCGAATGTAGCCCTTCTGGCCATGTACGGGCTGGCTCGGGTTTCCGAGGCGGGCTTAGAAAAGTTACACGTCGAGGAGAAGCGACCAGCAGTGTGTACTGGGTTGGCAACGGGTGTTTAGACCGAGATTGGCGAGTTGCTTGCGATACTTTCCTCACGGCGTGTCGTCACAGCCAGTGTGCCAACGGCAATGTGCAGCCGAGTTATTGGGCAGCTGACGGCAAGATGGAAGGCGCCGATCCAGATTTGTCAATGAAACTGCCTCCGAAAGTAGGGACTGGGTCCTCGGCGAGTAGACGAAAGAACCTGCGGTGGCTGTCCTTGGTCGAAATGCTGGAGCAGCTTCCACACTCAAAGATGGGACTAGCTACGCGGAGGGGAAGAAGTGAAGAGAAGAATGGGCCAATCGATATGGGAAAAGAGCGCCGAAGTCCTGCGGGAGCGGCTCCTAGTACGAGAGGCGTACCAAAGTTGGGAGCTCTTCTGGGGCGGGGGTCTGGAGCCAATCTGCGCCTGGTCGAATCGACACCTCTTCCTTGGTTATCACTCTTTTCCGCCTATTAGGTGGTGGGGACGGCTCGGCTCTTGAGCGGAAGAAGCAGAGAACGGAGACTACTGCTCGTCGAGAGGCTCAGAGTAATGGCACAGACACAACTGGGTGTGTATGCTTGGTTTACTTAGAGAAGCTCTTCTCATTCGCAAGTCCGGGCGGCAATATCTGTTGAACCTGCCACGTTGGTGTCCTGTCCCAGGATCAGTCTTGGTTCTTGAACTCTTTTCGAGTCCCCAAAGAACGGTATGACACGGTCAGGCCCGTATCGTAATGTGTGCGCGGGACGAATCAAGGTCAATAATGGATAGTAAACATGTCAACAAGGGTGGTGGGACTTGGTGGGTGTACGCCGAAGAAGGTGGGTTCAACCAAGGATGAAAGCTGGGCGGGTGGTCCGGGGCACCGCAGCCAAACCACCCACGCTCACTTGGATGATGGGGATAGCCTAGTGTTAGGCGGAGCAACGCAAGGACGTACCGGTACAAAAGTCAACCGTCGATATCGTTTCTGTCTGGCAGTGGTGGCTTCCTAGCCTGCTTGAGGAATTTCTGAAGCTTGCTATGGCTGCAGGTACGCCTTCGACCCAAGAATGACCAAAAGTGGCAACTCTGTCTTCAGGCCTCGAGACTCTGATTTGCTGCCGTGGCCTCGTCGTCGCTTCTGTGGTACAATGTCTGTTGCGAGAAGGCAGCTCGCAAGTGCAGTTTACTCCACGCAAATGGGCTGGTCGAGTCGTTTGAACGTGGTCGAGTGGCTTCGAGCGCAACCGTGGCCTTCGGGTTCTCCTGAAGGTTATGGCAACAAGCTGACCAGGTAATGGTAGTTTACTCCCCCAAAAGATCTCAAGCCCGTAGTGTTTGTCTCCGCGAGTGCCCGGCACGAGGATTTCCTCGTTCTTCGCTCGTATGCTGCCCTGGTTTCTGAGAGATGAGTTGATCGACACGGGAATCCTCAATCTGATAGAGAGGACGTCGATCCGGGCAGTAGCTGACGGTAGCTGATCGTCAGAGCAGGACTGTCTCGCGATTGTGTCGCGGTTTGTCAGGGAGAACCTTGAGTGAGTTCTTTGTTGGCAGTCTGGCAGGGTATGAGATGGCAATCTGTCCAACAGGGCGCGGCGTGGGCCTCGTGGGCGTGGACCACTCGACGGATTCCAATGGTTGGGTTATGCCGGTGCCTTACTGGTTCAACAGCCTCTGCCTCAATGCGAGGGTTTGGAGCTGCCAACTGTGGCCTTTGTGAGAAGGCCGTTTTGGTGTTGCCGTTGTTCACCAAACGCGCGTGGCTACTTAGGAGGGGGCCTTTCGGTTTCCCGAGGTGTGCGTAATGGGCCAGGACCAAGCACCAGCCGTGAGGTAGACTTGGACCACGGTCGAGTCAAATGTGGTTGCCAAGCTGAGAGTGCTAGGGCTATAGTACGAGTTGGAGGGTTTGAGAAGTTGAGAAGTTGACTGTTTGTGCCGAACATCAGTCAAGGTGCAAGGAGATCAATGAGTGAGATAGGAACAAGTGTTATGAGCCCGGCGGTGGAACTGATGCCGGTCGTAGTAACCAGGTCGAAAGACCGACAACCCCTCCACAAAGGGACTGGTCCTATACTTCAGGGATCTCCAAGGGGAAAGACATGTGGATGGGTTATGAGCTGGCACAGCCAGTTGTCCGATGAAGGGGGGTGGGTGGCTAACAGGGGGGGCAGGAATAAGAAGTAGGATAAAAATGGACCTTGAAGAACTTTGAGGCAGCTGTGCAATGAAAGATGGGCATCATGGAAAAGGAAAGATGGTCTCTCTTATTTGAGCTTTGTCTAGAGGCTGAAACTCCACGGCAAGAGGCGCGTCCTCGGATCGATGTCTGCTTTTGCTTCCATGGCTTCCATTTGCTGGCCATGAAAGCCTTGCTGTTGCATCGCGTCCCGAATTATCCATGGGGGGTAAACTGGGCCTGATGGCGAGCTAGGTTTTTTGGCGTTGCATGAGGGAATGGGACGGATTACTGCTCAGTAGCAAAATCCCCCCTCCCCCTCAGCCACGGGCAGGCCAAAATGATACCGCCAAATGTCGCGCCTCGTGAGCGAAGGGAGGTTGGAGCGTTGACCCGTCTCATGCGCAAGACAGTGTACCATGGTTAGCATATTCTGCGCGGATCCTCCTGGTTCCATTCCTCTCTCCCCACGTTCATCACTCACGATTGATCAAAGACAAGCATGCCATGGCGATTTCCTGACAACCCGTCCCATCGAGCTTGTCGACCAGGGGCCTGAAAGGGGTGGGCCAGGGATGTTGGGAACGATCGAGAGGACTGGCCAGATGACGACAGTTCAACTGCAGCTGGCACAGCCCTGAGAAAGTGATACAGCTTGAGAAAGTCTGTAGAGAGGGGGAACGGGGTCCGGAGCATGCGCTCTGGTTGGAGGTGGGCTGCAGGGGCGCAGAGGCCCATGAATTCGCGATGCGTCAAGGCGGCAAGCATCGGTCGCTCACACTTGCGCGCACGGGGATTATGTTGCTCAGATCTCAGAGTAATGCCGTCGAGGAAAGGAGGGTCCTTCTGCTGTGAGCCTAGCTGGACTTGTAATTATGTCCCAAGACACGACGTGGTGGTGGTGAATTGGCTAGGGGGCACGTACCATGGATTCACGCCAACGCAAATCTGCCCTTCATCCCATGCCGAAACCTGTCAGGTCAGGGAGTAGCCGAGTCCGGACTCCGCTGGCGGCTCTTGGCACACTCTCCTGACCAGGATTAAGGGTCATTCATTTGCAGGCCACCACTGTGATTGCCCTAGGCTGAGAGGAGTGCCATCTTCCACCATATCATGTCCCACGGCGGGAAGATCCCCAGTCTCGTTGTGTCTAGCTAAGCCTAGCTTGCAGATCATACGAGGCATCACAGTAGCCGAACATATCCAGAGGGCCGCCATAGATCTCCAAAATGTAGTAGACTGAGCACTCCTCGAAGAATGATAGAGGAGCGGACTCAGGTACGAGTCGTCACTGGCCGACACTGGGATCAGAAACTGCTGGTCCTCATGAACGCCGGTCAAAATAATTTTTGTTTCCACAGCGGCTCGCCTGATGGCACCAACGAGGTTGAAGGGTCACTGATGCGCTTCACCAAGCTGGGAGGCTTGCTGGGTATGCTGCTGGGTTGACGTGACGTAGTCAGAAGTAGGACAGTGATCCGATTCCTCGTTGTGACAGTGAGTCGCGCTGCAGTTCGAAAAGCAAACAGAAGCCTATGACGGATTCATGCTTCCGAAATTCACGTCCTGTGCTTCGACTTAAGCGGGCATAGCGGTGGTCAGCTCGTGTTGTCAGCTCGCCGTCAATAGAGGCTTCCAAGCCATCGATTTTCACCCAGCCGCAGACGAGCATCAGGGTCCGATACCAGGGGATGCGGCGCCACAACGGCGGAGACGCGCTCCGGGAACTATGCCCGGCCACTGAAGAGCCGGCAAGCATCAAGTAATCATTTCGAAGTGCCACCAGTTCGATCGATGAATGGTTCTGAAGCCAACGTCGGATCAGCGATGTTCATCCGCAACTTCTTATCTGAAGCTGACACTATGATGCATTGTGTGATCTGCACGACTAGACCGAGGATATGATGTCCATCGTACTCGAGTCTGTGAGGGTGCATCGCAATGTGATGACGGGATGTCAAGATAGGACGAACTTCATCTGGCCACGCGTTAGGGATGGTATGTGGGCACCCTTGACGCCGCGCCAGTTGTCGATCAGGGCTGATGTGCAGCCAGGATCCATGGACTTGCGGGAGGACCTGCCTCTTGATTAGGCCCCCCACTTCCACCCGTGCCTGGGACTTCGACGGGAATCGGCGACGAAGCGCTCCTGAAAATCAAACACCTATTGAATCAGCCCAGTCGACAAGATCGGACGGCATTGTAGCTGGTCAGGTCTGTCATGGTCGGCTCGACTCGAGGGGACTTGCGCGTGTCAGAATGAGTCTAAGGTGCGAATAGACAAGACATTTGTGAACATGCGTAGGGCAAACAAGGCTTCCAAGTGCCGAGCCAATGTCGGTTGGCGGTCGCTTTTAGCCCTTTCGCGTGCCGACTGTGGTGACTCGGTAGGCAGCTCTTCAAGGTAACGTGCCATTCGATGCCAGTGCCGTCGCGTCTATGGATAGCTCAACGCCATTCAACGCTGCGAGGCCTTGGAAGAATGTGTGCGTCGCAGTTTTCGTCATCAGGCGCGAGAAGCGTAGGCATGGGAATGGTTCCGTCTCGAATCTGGCCCAGGGTAGGTCAGCTGCAATGCGTTGTAAGAAAGCACGGGAAATCGGGGTCCGGCATGTCGGCGACTGACCGTGGGGCCATGGGTATGCATCCTGGTATGCAACATGCAACCTGGCCAGAGACCTCGCTTCAACCCAGCTGACCCAGCCCGTCAGAGTGTAGGTAGGCGCTGTTGCCATCAGTGGCTTTGGGAAACCCCTCTTCGGCCCGGGAGGGAGGCGGTGGTGAGGCGAACATGGCTGGGAGGCTGGAGAGCATCGCCAGAAAAGAGAGTTTAGCCATGAGAGTCATCTATCTCGAGACATCAATATGAACCTGACTGGAGGCTGGGCGAATGGGGCCCAAGCTGAAGCACCTGGAGGAGCTTCAATGGGACCGAAAGATGCATGTGGGTGAATAGGCAACGCAGGGGTCACCAGCGACGAGTGGTTCTCTGTCCGGAGCACCAGGAAACTCAACATCCGATTGATTGCAGGGGAAGTTGATCATTGTCATCAGGCGGTGAGAGGTGGGGAGATCCCGCACATCCAGAGGAGAAGAGTCCGGTATTCCGCTCTCCGGCGCCGACGCCTGATCTGGCTCGCATGTCTGGCTTCTAGAATAGGATAATCAGTCGAAAGAAGCAGTGAGGATCGTCGTCAATGGTGTTGGAGGCCTGCTAGTGCTTGGGGCATCGGGACTGGCGTCCGGCAGCCCCGGCCAGGTGAGTGAGGCACTAATCCTTGGCCTCACTCACATTGTTTTATGTAGAGCAACGACGTTAACGGTAGGGTGAGAGGATGGGGAAGGGAGAGAAAGCCTGCGGACATGGCTCCGGGACTATATGGTTCGTGGAAGAGAGTCGCAATGTCTCTCTTGTTTAGGATCCGATCGACTGGCTCTGGGGAAAGCAAAGATGGGAGATTAGAAAATACCCGAAGAATGGACAAGGTGGAGGAAGTGCAGGCAGGACTACAGGCAGGGTGGACAGGGCAGGGTATGGAGAGCCGAAGCAGAAGGGGAAGCGGAAGCGGAAGCGGAAATGGAGGAGGGGGGTGCGGAAAGGGCAGCTACACCCGTGTTGGGCTTCACTGGTGGCTCCTTCCTCTTCGCAACATCACTCCCTCACTTCTTACCTCACGTAGCAAGTCAAGGCCACGTGCCCAGGCTTCTGGTCTACGCAATGAGCAGGCGCCATCTCCGCATACATCCTGTACAGGTGCCTACCTTACCTACCTATGGAGGTATGGAGATTGTGAGAATCGTCGCCGATGGGACAAGAGCGACTTGAACACTCGGCGAGATGTCAATGGCAGTCGCAAATGCGGTCAGAAGCTCGCCCCCCTCACGAAAGGCAAGTACGACGAAGGCACGCAATGCCAAAAGGAAGGCGTCTGTGTCTGTCTCTGGCTAAGGTACCCTAGCTGGGTCAAAATATGACGCCGATAGTACCTGGCAAGCCTGGGTAACAGTAGCAGCAGCGACAGCGACAGCAACAAAAGCGACACCAGCACGTCAACTATCCGACATGCCGCCCGTCAAATCTTAGTGTGAGAACTATCAAGGCCGATCTTTGCCGTCTTGAACTTCGTCTTCTCTCTCCATCTTCTAAGCGACCCACGACAAAATGAAAGAAAAAAGAAAAAAAAAGAAAGAGGGAGAACCTAAAAGCCCTCAAGGGCCCCAGTGGTGACAAGCAACACCGTCATGTTCATTGCCCAGTGTACGGGCATTTGTTTCTTCTTCAGCTCACCGACGAGACCCCAGCGCCCTACTGCCGCGAGCTCTCACACTCACAGGGGACCAAGCTTCGCGCCTTGTGGTGTTCCATGTCTCAATCATATCCCGTCTTACCTCACCGACTCTAGGCTCGTGATTACTTTACCGGCAATGAGGCGGCACATCTCCAGCCGTCAGCCATCGCAAGCTCCAAGACAACCACGTGCCTTGGTATATTGGACTACTTATCCATCAAGCTCATTTGTGGCAATGGCACTACCCTTTTTGCTTCTTCTTCCGCCAAGCCGACCCCTTTCTTGGGTTCCATTCCTGGATTTTGGACCAGCAATCATCCGCTTCCAATGATTGCGAGGCGGCCAAGTCCAAACCAGTCGCAAAACGTGATGATTCTCAGCGATCACGACATGGCATATCTCGGCTCAGACCGTCTAGCCATCGACTCTGTGCCAGGGCCATACAGGTCCATTTTACGATACCAGGAGCAAAATTTCTGCCTCTTGAGCCTTAACTCGCTATCCTGACCCCCACACGATACATTGGAACACGCCTTTGGCCCTTCGAGTACCAAAGAGATACAATGCGTTACGTCCCCCACGCTACGCCAGGCGAATCCCCAAACATCT
>NMXI01000082.1:0-20313 GCA_002851675.1 Verticillium nubilum
CCCCCCCAACATACCCCCCCCCCCATCACGAACCAATCGCCAGGCGCAGCCAGGAGGAGGGCGTACGTCACGCGCAGATCGCCCGGGACTTTTCCTCTCAACCACCAATCTACCTACCTACCCCTCATCGCGGAGGACCCCTCATATATCACTGAGCGTTCACCCAGGGTTCATTCCAAAAGGGAACGACATCTGTCCGTCCCAAGATTTGCCGCGCAGCATTTGCCCAAAGCTCAATCCAAACCAACCACGCAATTTGACTGCGATCCAGCTCGAAAGAACAAACGTCCAAGACAACAGGCGAAGAGTAAGCAAATAGCATCTGAAAGATCAAATCAGGTCATCAGCCGCCATGTCTTCGCCCGCGTACCCCATCCACAAACCCTCCACGCCGCAGCCCCCGGCCCCGATCCCCATTCACGGCGGCGACGACGGCGAGAGCGACGTCTCGAGGGACTACTAGCCCGCCGCACACCATTCGAAACACATGAGGCACTAGGCACGCGGCACGCGGCACGCGGCGTAAAGGACGAGAATGACATGTGATGGCCTCGAAAGATACACAAGGACACGAATGAACAAGAATAATATTCGGTGGACAGCAGACAGACGTATTGGGCAAGCGGCGACATCAGCAGGGAAATTTAAGAGCAAACGGCGGCGAGGCAGATTACTCTCAGGGATCCGGCTAGAAGCCATGTCGAATTACAGCGAGGAGCGATTGTCTTTACACATGGTACAAGGTCACACCACAAGTTGAATCAAGTCATACCTTTGCCTACAATACCCTTTCATGCTATGAGAAGAAGATTCACGATCAGCACTGCGAATGCCTTCTGCCCTTCCCCTGATCAGCCCCCATGCATAGCAGGCAAATCGGAGCCACGTCTGATAAAGCGTCCCTTTCGCCCTGTGCTGTCAAAAAACGGTGCGGATCGAAGCCCATCCGCGGGTATCGTCGAACAATGCGCGCGAATCAGAAGGCCGTCGTCACCAGTTTGTGGTGATCGTATGCGCTGAGAGCATGCCCATCAACTACTTTACTGCGCAATCAAATCAACCTCGTAAGCGGAATCCAGAACACAGTAACAAAACACACCCACCGCCCCTTGCAATGCCTTTACTTCTGGAAAGGCTCATAAAGCTGCTGCGAGAGCGTCTGATCGGCACCCTGCATAATAGTGTACGAAGCCCAAGCCTCCAAATCGGCGGGACTAGCGAAAAAGCGTCGCCAGTGATGTCTGAACATTGCGCCGCTGCCGATGAGGCTGGCCTTACGGCGACGGCTCTGCGACATGAGAACCGCGCGTTCAAGCTCCATGACATCGATCCTGCCAAAGATCAAGCTCTGGCTGATCATGGTGACCCACGAGAGGAAAATGTAATGATCGACGATGGACGTTCGTGTGAGTTGCTCGTTCGTCTCGTTCGTCTCGACCGACCGGGGCCTCTTAGAAAGCTTCGCATGCGAGGGCGGACTAAGCAGCGCGTGCTTCACGACTCGGCCGGGTTCTGCTCCGGAACGTTCAGCATCACACATCGGCGCACCACGGCAAGAGCTTTTTACCTCGTCCATGCCTTCTCCATCCACCCTGACCTCGTCAACGAGACCATCGTCCTCAATGCCGTCGGCGTCACTTCCGTTGTATTCGATGCCGTCCAGGTATATGATGTGGCCGTCCGGAAAGTGTTCAGGAAAGTGTTCAGCACGCTAGACTGAACCACTCCTCTGGTATGGCGGAGGCTGGTCATCGACAGGTGAGTTTTGATGAACGGCAGGTGGGAAGCTGTGCAGACCGCTCGACGGCTCAGACATCAGCGCGGAGAATTCGTTTGTCGAGCTGTCACCTTCAGTGAGATGACCTTCCACGGGCTGACGTCGAGGAACGTCAACAAGATTGCCGACCTCATCGGCGCGGACGTAGCAAAGGTAGTAGGGATCACCACCGCCGTTCAGCAGCTTAAGCACATCATCTGTGCTCGCGTACTCGGTTACAGTTTCGTCGTTGTACTTCCTCCAAATACCCGCCTCGAAGTCACGGATGTATACCCAGTAGTGTCCGGCGTTGAGCTGACCGCTATGGCAGATGACAGCGTGGAGCAGGTATCTGTGTTCCCGCAAATTCTTGAAAATATCGCCGAGACGCTCCAGGTGGGCTTTAGCCTTATCCGCAGCCATGCCCTCAATCTGCTGCCTGGTGGGGGGTGCGTAGATATCCTCTTGGGTCGAGGAGGGTGAAAGAATCTCGACGTCGGCGTCCACATCAAACTTCTCAGCTGTGTCGGGCTCGTACTCAAACGGCTTGCAAGGGAAGCTGAACTTCGGGGAGGGTTGCTTGGACAATACTAGGGGAGAGCCCTCGGGCTCGTCGGTGAGTGCCTCGGTCGGCGGTGTGTCGATTCCCCGCTGGATGAAGTGGCCGACAAGTTCGCTGTTATCGACCTTTGGTAGAGCTGGGATTTCACCAAGCTTGAGAATCCGCTTCTGCAGCGTCCAGCTGGCGCTTCGATACTCGTAGAGTCGCGAGCCTGGAACAGCATCCACGAAACGGTCAAGATAGAGATCCTCGCTAACGATCACTGGGTTACCGTTTTTGGTGCCGTTGCTGCTGGTACGCTGTATCATGACTTGCAAGATTGCAGGCGGCTTGACTGAGCAGTCGATGCCGCTATAGCGGGTGTAGCCACTGTCCTCGACGTACTCGAGATCAAAGTTTCTGCTGAGAGCGTCGTTGATGTCGCAAGGGCCGCTCTGAGAAGGGAAAGCGCTAACGTAGCGGTCGAACGTTACCTGGACCTGGGGCTCTTGTCCGTCTTTCTGGTTGCGTGTCTTGATCGAGATGTAGAAAACGTCCATGATCAGGTCGAGTTGCATACCGTCTTCTGTCACACTGGTATGCTTGATGGCACCCTGGATTCTATCCAGCAAGCGTCCCAAGACTTCTCCAACATCCTG
Organism: Verticillium nubilum; assembly: GCA_002851675.1. Lineage (NCBI taxonomy): Eukaryota > Fungi > Ascomycota > Sordariomycetes > Glomerellales > Plectosphaerellaceae > Verticillium > Verticillium nubilum. The sequence continues at coordinate 2,957 of NMXI01000082.1, forward strand.
CTGCTCAGTGCCTGACGAACGCTTCTGTGTCTCCAGAGCAGCAAGAACTCGTGCGTCGTTCATGGGATCGTCGCTTTGGGTTCCAACCATGACGGTGTCGTCGTTGCTCTTCGAGTAACCTCCGTCGATCTCGATGGACGGTAGCACATCTCCTGCCACAGGACCGTCCGCCTTGTCCGAGTCGAGGTCGACATCCATGGAATCTCCGATCAGGGTCTTGCTGCTGCCGGTACTAGCAGCGTCAGAGACTGCGTCCACGGAGACATTCACCATGTCAGCGTCTTGTCCATTCTGGGCGCCGTAGGTAGTTTCGGCGTGCTCGACATGCTCGACGTGTTCGGTGTGCGCTCCAGGCACAAGGGGGGGAGGCCGGGCAGGTAGAGGGGGTGGCGCAGGGAATTGAGCACCCATGACTTCCGGTAGATTCTTCGACTGGCCGGTTTTCTGGTCCTTTGAGGCACCTTCCGCGATCTCTTGGACCAGGAATAGGGCAGCATTGGCCAGGCGTTGCGCGGGTTTCACGGCTACTTGGTCGCTTGAGAGCAAGCTATTGAACAGTTTGGAGAGCTCCTCGGCACCTGGGGCTTGTCAGTCTTGACCATAAAGTCAAAGGTGAGTACGCACATGCAAATGAAACCACGGCATCAGGGCGAGTCAGAGCCATGCGGTTGCTGCCAATCCGACGCGCCGCGATACTTTCATCGCTGAGGTCGAGCTTGTGGCTGTCAAAGTTGATGACGAGGTCTCGCACCGGCTTGACAGTGTAGAGATACTGCAGGATACTGTTTAAATAGCATGTGTTGCCGATGTTCTTGAGGCCGACGGGTAGATCAAAGCGGACAACACGCGCTTCGGCCGCCGTAAGCTGGTTGTCTTGCGACAGCATGAGTTCTTGGGCAAATGCTGCGAGACGATCGCTCTTCCTGTTTCGCGCGATTGTATCAAGTGCTTCAAGACATTCATTCTTGATGTCCTGGTTGCCGGGATGGCTCTTGATCTGTGTGTCCCTTGTTATTCATGATTGTGAACTTCCGTCCAGTCCATATGGGGAAGCATACCTTGGTGCTGGCCATCGTCTCGATGAATTCATCATCATACTGGTCGTTTGCTTCAAGCCAATCGAAGGCGGTATTCAGCGACATTGTGCCTTGTGCGGCCTCAATCAAGCGATCGCTCTTCCTCGAACGCCCCAGAACCAATAGGAACTCCTTTGCAAGATCTGCCTGTCCCGGGTCCTCATGAACTTTCTGCTTGAATTTGCTGACGATGACATGGTCGCCAACAGCCTGAATATTGTCGAGCTTGAAGAAGACCGCGGCTTGCCAAAGCATAGCTGTATCGTCATTGTCGCCATTTGCAGCTGCGGCTGCGCCAGGAAGGTCGTTCTTCGACTCCTCAACGGTCGCCTGCAGCATCAGTTCGTCATCTCCCAATCGTTTCGCGTTGTTCGCTAGGGCATCGGTAAGAAGCTTGCGGTTGGTGGGCCATGCCAAACACTGCCGGTAGTACCCAAAGAGAGTTAGGCTTTTGTCAAAGTTGGGAAGAACTCCCAGAAGCGAGAACTCAGCATCGCGCGGGTTGATACTCTGGACGTGGAAAGACTTGTTACGCGGCCAGTTGTAACAGTGCAGTGCCTTTTCGAGCCGGTCCACGGCGGAGTCGTGCTGAGGCGATGAGGGGCCTTGTTGCCCAAGGGCAATGATGCGATTCTCAACCTCGGAGCGCATATCCTCGACGAAAGAGCGGAGGGTCCCGATCTGGGTAGGTGGGTTAGGTGGCTCGAGAGGCTCGGGAACGAAGTAGTCCTCGTCGACGCCGTCATTATCTAGCGTCTGCTCGACAAAACCCAGCGCGCCGAATAGGGGCCATAGTTCTTCGCCGAACGACACCTGAAAACGCTTGTTACGCTTTGATATTTTTCGGCTCTGAGGATCGCTCAGTCGATTCTTGAGATAGGTGTTCAGCAAGTGAAGACCAGAAGAGAGCCATTCATCTTTGAAATCGGCGAAGCGTTCGGGTTGGGTCTGCCGAGCGTCTTCCAAGCGATTTCGGGCGCCATCGATATCCAAGAGAGTCTTGAGCCACTCAAGGTCGAGGCGAGGAAGGTAAGTTTCCACAGAAACTTGGAGCGAGCAAGGAGCGGCCGAGCATTTGTATTGAGATCTGCCAACTAGGGGAGATCGGTGAGAGTCAGCTAACTGCTCGCATTCCTTCGAGGTCCAGGTGCTATCGTGAACGAGATGGTGCGCCAGGTCCTCCGCTTCGGGCGGGCAATCGAGGCTGCCAGTATACTGAGCGACTCCAGCATTGCAGAGGCCTTGAGCGCGGGACTCGTCATAGGCCACTTTAACAACAACATGGTGGTCGCAGCCCCGGCATAGCAGCGACAAGGCCGTTGGGTTCGCACCCTCGATGTTGCTTTGCTCTGGAAAGACCTTGAAGTCGTGCAGATGGGAGAAGTTGGAGGGGTTGACGTAGGCCAGACGCTCATCGACGGAAGCTCTGATAGAACTGTCGATCTCATTGATGAGGCCAGAGAGGAGATCATAGGTCCATCGAGGGGCTGTTCGGCCACCCTCGGAGGGCGGCGGCAGCGACATTTCGACGACCTGCTACCGCATCAGCTTGGGTTGCATGCAGCGATGTGAGCAACAGCAGCGGATTATTACCTTTAGACCTTGTGGTCTCTCAGTGGCTGTCGCGTACTTGACGCTTATTGCGCAGACGTCTTCCTCTTGCCGATATGGGGTTTGAAGACCTCGGGAGATGAGCGAGGGCGATCAAGCAGGGAGCGGAAGGTTTCGAAGCAGTATCAGATTTAATTCAACCTGTTTGAGATCGTGGGGCAAGTCGTGGGGCAAGCCCTTACTTCTCACCAGAAGGAAGGTGATGAGTCGCCCTGGGGTCGTCGCGGCGATGATCAAAGTGAGGACCGGCACGTGAACAGGCTCCGATGTTGGAAAGCCAGGGCGCCCTGAACGGAGACTTTGAAGACTTAGACAAAGGGATCCTTCGTAGTCTGAGTTTCCTGACGCCAGGATGGCTGATGGATAGAAGGATGACGTGGACGTGATCCCTGACGTGACTGCTATACGAGAGGTCACGAGACCAACAGATGATATCTGCCTCTTGGAACGGGTGAACCAACGATCGTGCCCACTGCCGCCGAGGTGTCGCAGGATCGGAGAGGATGGACTGGGATGACAATTGACTCGGCTTGGCTTCGGTTTCGCAAGGGAGGGAACGTTGTGCGGGTGCAGGAACAAGTGTAGACGACGGAACTGTCGGTTTCTGCAGAATTAACGTTAACTGATGTCCAGAACAAAGCTTCACGCAAGGGAAGCTACAAGGACAAGTGGGTGTATCTACAATCAGACGCAGTCTTGGGGATCATCAGTCATAACCCGGGTGTGTGCTCTCGCTGTCAAAGAAGTTGGAACGGAAAATGATAGCAGAACAGTCGAAGGAGATGGCGAACCACGCCGTGAATGTACAGCGACTAGTTGTCCTCCAGAGGTGGCCCAACGAAGGAGATATCACAGCGAGTGATGGCGGGGAGGTTTGGGGGGCGAGACAGCCCAGAGCTTGGCCCACCAGACAGGCACTGTAGACATCACTGCGCCTAGCTGCTGACGCAGCCTTGCAGGTCATGGCAGTGGGCAGTGATGACAAGGCGTCAAATCAGCTGCGGCAGCATAGTGAGCTTCGGCACAGACCATTCGCTGAATGAGAGTGCCACCGCTAAGCCTCTTGTGGTGTCAGACCGTCGGTCAATTTGACCGAGCCTGGTCAAGGTCAAGCTCGGTGTGGCTGTGGCTGCAAGAGGGGCCTCGATTACGGAAGCTTTCCACTTTTTGACAATCCACTCGGACAACTTGGAGCTGAAAAGACGAAGTCTTCATCACTTGATGGGCCCATTTTTGATATGCTGAAGTCTGTAAGGTGCCTTAAGGTAAGGTAAGTGACAGTTGACAATACAACCACCTGACTGGAGCTCTCTCGCCTCATGTTACCATAAGCGCTCGGGCCCATCCTCGGGCCATAAACCCTCACGTGACTCTGACCTTTGTGCACGATGCCATTGGCGTCACACCGAAGACCGAGCTCCCCTTTCACGTGACCTTGTCCATCCCCCCCTCGCAGCCAATCGCGAGGCCATTGACCTCAATCCAAACCTGCGACTTCGACATCCACACTACAAAAGCTCTCCGGCAAACAACACCCGTCGAACACCACACACCATGGCCGGCGACGACGTCCACCACCCCAAAGATGCCCTCAAGGCGGGCTTCACCGGCCTCACCATCGTCGGTACATCCGGCTTCTTCGTCGCCGCCATCCACAACGCCCTGCAGGTGAATAATGTCGGCGCCATGTCCGTCTTCACCCGCAGCGGTGGCATCATCGGCATTTTCGGTATGTGTAGCCCAATTGGTCTGCCAAGCTCTTGGGGAACATCGCTGACCGTGTCTTCGTGTACAGCTCTCGGTGGCGGTGCCTACGAGTTCACAAAGACCGCGAGCGCCAACCTGAGGCACAAGCAGGACCCTTGGAACTCGGCCATCGGCGGCTTTGTCGCTGGTTCGATCCTCGGCATGACCAGTGCGTGACTTCCCGGTTGAGATCATAAGCTGGAGGAATGGTCAATGTTGACGCGCTTCTAGGGAAAAAGATGCCTGTCGTTCTCGGCGCCGGCGCTATGGTCTCCGCGACCATGGGCATCTTTGATTTCACCGGCGCCCGCCTCCGCGGCTGGGCCGAGCGCCCTGAGGAGGATGAATTCGAGCGCAAAATGGCCCTTCGCGCCAACAGGAGGCGACCGATTGAGGAGACCATCGCGGAGCTCGGCGAGAGGCGAGGTGCGTTGTATTACCAGATGGGCAGTCATGACTATGGGCCACCCGTGCGATGTCCACTACGAGAATCTTACTGACGTACAACAGAGATCAAGCCCGAGGGCTACGACGAGCGGAGACGCGAGCGCCTGCAGGCGAAGTACGGCGTCGAGATCAACCCCGTCAAGGCGACCGTCGAGTAGACTGGTGGCCGGGCGAAACGGGGAGGACAGACGACCTACGGGGCAAGCGAGCGTTTTTCATTTGTTGTTGTACATACCACACAAGCCGCCGGGGCATCGCGGGCGGACCAAGGAAGGGAGTTCGTCGGCTAGACACCAATCGGAGAGCTGTATTATTTCCAGCCCGATGCTCTTTCCGGAGAGCTTCGCTGCGTGTGACGTGCTTGTCTGAGCTGCCGGTCGACGATACTGCTGCTGCTGCTCACAATCTTCAAAAGGTATGTTGCTGATGCTTTTCAATTACACTCCTTTCTTTCACATGATGAAATCCTAGCTTCAGAGGCTGTTTATGATCTACTTGATTAGACCCATCACCGTTCTATCTTTTTTCTGATTCCTACTCTTTCTCTCACGCTTCGCTACTTAGCTGTCAAAAGCTCAATGCTGACCAGTGGACAGGTATGATACAAGCTCCCAGGCTGTTTCCACTACCATGATGAAACTTTTAGCTTCAGAGGCTGTTTATGATCTACATGATTATAACAATCACCGTTCTATCATTTTCTGATATTTCCTGCACTTCATCAGGCATCATTGCAACTTCAGTTGGTATTCATTACTAACTAGAGACGCAGGTACTGCTTCGTCCCAACATCCGTCCACTCTTCGAATGATGAAACTCTAGCTTCAGAGGCTGTTTATGATTTCATGATTATACCAATCACCGTTCTATCTCTTTTCTGACCCCTACACCTACTCATTACTCTGCCTGATTGCACGTAGAAACGTTGACTGACGTTATTTCTAGGTACCCACAACGTTCCGCAACAAATTTCCCTCTTCTTCTCTATGATGAAAATCTTAGCTTCAGAGGCTGTTTATGATCTACATGATTATAACAATCACCGTTCTATCTCTTTTCTGACGCTTCACCCCCACCCGTTGCTGAACATCCTGGTGTGGTTTCAAACTAACAGAGACCGTAGAAACTGCTGGCGCCGAGAGCGATGGAATCAGAGGCTGGGGGCAGATCTTGTTTAGCACAGCGAATACACTACTACGACTCATAATGCTTGAAATGAAGTGACGTCTCAAAGTTTGACTTGTTAACATGCAACTCCCAAGGCAGTACATGATTCGTACATTATTGCCAACCAGTCCCATCCCCACCGCAAATACTTGTCCCCAACGCCGCCTGGCCAGTAACCGCAAATCCGTACACATACCCCTACAGCAGCTTAACCGACTGAAAAAAGGGGTTCGCAAGAAGTTTCTCGTCCGCCGTGACTAGCTCCCTCATTTTCTTGACCATGTCCTGCTTGCTCATCTCCCCGCTCTTAACCTCATCCTTCCACCGCACAAGCACATCCCTAAGCATGGCGCTGCCCTCTTCGACGTCACCCTTGCTATACTTAAGCCCAAGATCCTCGTGCTTAGATGTGAAGTCCTCGAGCTCGTCCGCCTTACGCTTAGCCATGCGCACGACCTTGTCCGGGAAGCGCACGAGCTCGGCGACGTGGATGCCAAAGCTCTGATCGCAGATGCCGTCCTCGACCTTGTACAGGAGCGTCACCTCGCGCTTGGCGTCACCGTTGCTGTCGCCGTCGCTGTCTCCGCTGATGTGCGCCGTGACGTGCAGGTTCTTCACCTGCGGGTGCTGGTCGGCCAGCGCGGTGAGCTCGTGGAAGTGCGTGGCGAACATGGCGGAGCAGCCGATCTCCTTGACGATGTGCTCCGAGATAGCCCAGGCTAGACCGAAGCCGTCATAGGTCGAGGTGCCACGGCCAAGCTCGTCAATGATGATGAGCGACTCGGCCGTCGCGGACTTCAGAATATTGGCCGTCTCGAGCATCTCCGCCATAAAGGTAGAGACGCCCTTGAGCTGGGAGTCGCTGGCGCCGACACGAGCAAGGATCGAGTCGAAGATGGTGACTTCGGCTTCAGCACAAGGGACGAAACAACCGATCTGCGCCATGAGGGCGATGACGCCGATTTGGCGAATGTAGGTTGACTTTCCGCCCATGTTGGGACCAGTAATGATGAGGAAGGAGGAGCGGTCCCTTGCGAGCTCTACGTCGTTCGTGATGAACTGCACATCGTCCTGCATCTCAAGGCACGGATGGCGAGCCTCCTTCAGTACTGTTTGACCCTCGCCGCGGTTGTTGACCTTTGGTCGAACGTACTCAGTCGGTGCGTGAACTGAGCAGTGGGCGAAGGAGATGATGACATCCAGGTGAGCCAAGACACCGGCAAGCTTTTCGAGGACCGGGCAGTACGAAGCCGCGACCCCGACCACCTCGTTTACCAAGCTAGCCTGGGTCCTGTTGTAATTCTGCGACTGCTGGTCGAACTCGCGACGCAGGTTCTGCAGATTTCTTGTGGTGAAGTACACGCCATTCTTCTGCGTCGAGCATTCCTGGTAGCCCGACTTATTGCGGATGCAGCCAGCTTCAGTCCTCGTAAGTCGCATGCAGTAACCATGGACCTTGTGATTTTCCAGGAAGATCTTCTTGTCCTTCTCTTGTCCAAGGTCATGAGCCGCCTTATTGAACTCCTGATCAATTTCCCTCTTGGCCCTGTCTAGCTTCTTGCGGATGATGCGCAAACTATCGTCGAACTCGGGCTTGATGACGTATTCATGGCGGTCGAGCGCATCCAGGTCAACAGTTGTCTCAACCATCTCCTGCAGCTTAGCAAGACTGTCGGAAAGATCACGGAGCTTGGAAGTGTATGCCTCATCTAGGGGATCGCGGTAAGCCTCGTCCATCACCCCTTCCAACGTACCGAGGAAGCCGGGCAGGCGTATGATGACCTGGTATGCCCGCACTACGTCCTCTAGATTGGCCTTCTTCCGTTGGAAACGCTTGGCCAGGCGGTAGAGATCAGGCACTGATCGCAGGTGCTCCTCCTGCATGGTCTGGCGGAGCTCGGTGTCGCTGACGAAGGCCTCGACCAACTGTTGACGCTTCTCAATGTCTTGCCTGCTCATCAGTGGCTGTTTTAGCCACTGCGAGAGCAGACGACTGCCGATGGGGGTTTTGCAGTGATTCAAGAGGCCGTAGACGCTCATCGACTTGGCTCCATCTCGAGGGCCTGGCATGAGGTTCAGGGCCTTGAGGGCTGCTGCGTCAAGCTTCATGAACTGCGCCAAGTCGTGCTGGTACAGTTGGTACTGTCCAAAGTTGGACGGGTCGTGGAGGACTCCGAGGTATTTGATGAGTGCTGCAGCAGAACCCATAGATAGCTTGAGTTCCGTCTGAGGCAGGAGAGTTGCCGCCCTTTCATCCTTCAGCAGTCGCGCAAGGTCCTGCTCAATATATTTGGTACCGAATTCCGTCACCGACCGTTCCGAGACAGCCACACCACAGTTGTCGATGATTTGTCGCAGTTTGGTGAGTTCGGGATCTCTCTTGTCCTTTTCCGCTTTGTCGGCTTGAATGAGACATTCCCTGACGCCGAGCTGGATGAGGAGAGCCTCAAAATTGGAGTAGAGGTCGTTGTCGAGAAACTCACTGACGCCAAGTTCTCGCACGCTAGCGTCAGCGAAGCAAACACCCACGCTCCGCGCCTCTGAGGCTTTCGCCGTGATCTTGACGGCCAGTATCACAGGGGCTGCCTCGAACTGTCCACCAAGTTCTTCCTCGACGTCTTGCAGGTTTCCCGGCGACGCCTGCTTGACGACCTTCCAGTTCATGCGGCCACTTGTGCTTTGGTAAATCTCGACTCGCTTGCTGAGCTTATAAAGAGCTTCTCGGAGGAATTGTCGGAAAACGGTGATGGTCATCGTGACGGAGGGGAGTCCCGACTTGTCATCTCGTCCTAATTGTCGAACGACCGATGTGGTTTTGTAAACCTGGCATCGTCAGGAGTGATAGTAAATGGGAGAAGCAAGGTGAGCATACTGTTCTCGCGATGAAATTGGCATCTTCGCCATGCGCTGTGTACCAATCGCCTCGGTCAAAAATTCGAATTGTATCTTCGTGAACTTCTGGGAGGGACTTGAAGTATCGGATGAAGCCATGCTCATCATCGACCTGATTGATTGATGTACAGTTAGCAGGTCGGCCTCGGCCTTGCTTTTTGGACCAATATACCTTCAGTTCAGGTCGCGAAGACATGTTTGCGGCTCAGGGGTATCAGTGTATTCTTGATAGTCAAAAGGAAGAAATAGACGCGAGAAAAAAGGTTGGGAAACGTATTTGGCTTGTCGAAATTGATTGTCTTCTGATCACTGAATTGGGGGTTCAGGAACTTTGGGGGGGCGTCGCGTCTCCAAGTGCCCATTAAACCGACGACGCGACGCGAGCACGCTAGTCCCATCTTGGTCGGTTCAATTGACCGCCCTCGATCTGCCGCGAAGCTCGTCCGTGACGCAGCGAAATTTTGTCCCTTCCCCCACCTCCTCACAACTACGCCCCGACCATCTCACGTAGCACCAGCCTTCACGATGGACAACATATCGCCCGACACAGCCAATGCGCCTGCTACTGAGCCTCAGAGCTCTACTATCTCCATTGACTCACTTCTTCAGTCACCACCCCCCGCCGAAGATGGCCCCGCCCCCACCACAGAAGACGCTGGCGGGGTAGCCGACGGTCCCAAATCCGCAAACGATCTCCCAGCCGATGCCTCTGCCGATGCGCCCTCTACCTCAGAACCTACCGCCACCGAGCCCGAACCCAAGCTCTCCAAGAATCAACTCCGCAAGCTCAAGCGCAAAGCCCAATGGGAAGACGCCCGCGACGATCGAAAGCGCAAGCGTAAGGAGAAGCGGCACGACCGCGCCGTCCGCAAGCGCGAGGACAAGCAAGCCCTCATCGCTGAGGCCAAGGCCCAGGGCGTCGACCCCTCGACGCTCTTCCAGAAGCCCGCCAAGCCCGAACCCGCCGTGCGTGTGCCCGTCGCCCTCGTCATCGACTGCGACTTTGAGGAGTACATGTTCGAGAATGAGCGCGTCTCCCTGTCGAGCCAGGTCACACGGAGCTACAGCGACAACAGGCGCGCGCGGTTCCAGTCGCATCTGTATATCAGCTCGTACAAGGGGTTGATGAAGGAGAGGTTCGAGACGACGCTGGCGAATCAGCACCTGCATTGGAAGGGCGTGAAGCTGATCGAGGGGGACTACATTGAGGCGGCAAAGATGGCGGAGGAGGAGATGAGGGGTCCGGACGGGGGCCAGCTCATTGATGTGCTCAAGCCAAGGGAGGGCGCCAAGCCGGCGCTGTTCAGGGACGAGGCGAGTGCGACGCCCCAGGCCGAGGCCGAGCCGGAACCTGTAGACGAACTCAAGTCGATTGTCTACCTGTCTGCCGAGTCGCCGAACACGCTGGATCGCTTGGAGCCAAACACAAGTTACATCATCGGCGGCCTGGTGGACCACAACCGCGAGAAGGGTCTGTGTCACAGGCTAGCGAGAGAAAAGGGCATTCGCACGGCCAAGCTGCCCATCGGAGAGTACCTGGAAATGGCGAGTCGGCGCGTGCTGGCCACGAATCACGTCGTAGAGATCATGCTTAAGTGGTTGGAGACTGGCGACTGGGGCAAAGCGTTTCTCGAGGTCATCCCCAAGAGGAAAGGCGGCAAGCTTAGGGGTTCGACGGAAGAGGGCGACTCGAATGGTGCTGATCTTGAAGACAGCAGGCTGGACGCTGAAGAGAACGATGAAGAGGAACAGGTATCAACTGAAGGCGACAACACTGTCCAACAAGGCGACAACATGCAGGTGGATACAGACGTGGTTGCGACCGTGACTACGACTGCAACATAGAGAAAGGACCTGGAGAAAGGAATGCCCGTGTGTCGCATTAAAACCGCCCTGAAATATACCCATTCATACACTCATGGGCTACCAGCCAGCCCTAAAACTCCACGGACTCCTCATCGCGCTCCCTCTTCACCCGAACATCTCTTTCGTCCTTGATTAGCCCCGCAACGAATGAACGGAACTGGTCAATGTACGGCTTGAGACTCGTCTTCTCCCAATCCTGCAAACTCTTCTGCGGAGCTTCTGGATCTACCTCATCTGCCTTCCATTGATCGATCTCTGACAAAAGCTCCTGAACAGTCGGTACCGTCGTGGGGTCAAAGTCCTCCAGTGCCCTGGTGTCAATGGGCACACACACGCGGCCTGTGCCCGGGTGGACGACAAAGGGCGACTTGAGCAAATGGTTCAGTTTCTTCGAAACTTCGATATCAAGACGCGGGTAAGTGTACTCAAGGACGATGTCCTGCTTCGCTTCCCTCAGCGCCCGAGCGTCGAGACCCTTGCTCGCGCCGCTGCGGGCAAGTGTGTCGATGTCGGCCCACTTCGAAGTGGAAGCGCGGCCGGGGGACGCATCCCACTTCTTTCGAAGAGCATCGTTGAGGTTCTTGTCGGGGAGCAGCTGAAGGAGGCGCTCGGCGCGCTCGGGGGTCGACCAGGGGTCTTGAGTTTCAAGAACGTCTTCTTGAAAATGGGTTTTGAGGGTCTCAAGACTCCGTCTGAGATGTGTCAGTACTCCTGTTGCAAGGGTGATGATGACAAGTGGGCTTACGTGAGGTGAGGGTGTAGTGGCCTCCAAAGGTTGACCTTCTTTGCGTTCTGTGCACCACCCTTCACAACCTCCAGATACCCGGCGATCGCCCTCCTCATCTGGTCTGGCATCGTCCTCGCCTTCTTGTCGCACACCCACGCGTGGGCACCTCTCCTTCCGGAGTACACCCACATGATGTGCTTGAACCCGAAGTCTTCCCTCAACGCGACATCGACCACCTTGATCGCCATGGTGATGAACTGCCAGCATTTGATGCAGATGTTCGCCTTGTCGCAGCAAGTTCGGATGTCGTCGTAGTCTGTCAAATCGATATCGAAACACAACTCCTTGGCTAGCGGTTTAAAGGCACTGGAGCTGCGAAGAGTCTTGCGGTCGCGAGGGTTTGTGGAGTAGACGGGGCCAATTTCGAAACGGGAGGGCATGAGGCGGAGGATGTCTTTACGAAGGCTTCAAAAAGCGCAAGGGTCAGTGGGAAACAATACTGCTGCAGGCGGCCTGAGAGACTCACAGGTCGTGGGAGGGGAAGGATTGGTATCGTAGGTATGCTTCGTTTTGTAACGTAAAGGCGAATTCGCGATGAGCAAAGTCGTTGGTGGGTGTTGGGCTATGGTTCAGCCACTGGAAGAGTGGCCTCCAGGGGAATAATCGCTGATAGAATAACCTCATCACCTCGGGATCTGATGCATTCATGCTGGGCAGATCTCTATATGTGTGTCAGCCGTTGCCTCTCTCCCAGGATCGTGCAGTCACTTACGAAGGATACTGCGGCGTCGCGAGAGGCGGCGAACTCGGCGGCGGCGCACCATTTGGTCGAGAACTTGGGAACTCCTCGTCCGAATCCATGTCATCGAACAATTCCTCTAGTTTCGTCTCCGTCTTGATAGCTGGCACAGCGACTGGGTCTTCTGTCGCGTCAGCCATCGTGACGTCTCCTTCGATCGATTCGGTTTCGACGGTGATGGGGATGGGCTCGGCCATCGTCTCTTGCGTGTTCTGCCCAGAGGCAGTGTTCGATTCCGGTGAGACTGAGTGAGGCATGTCCAGGTCTGCGAGGATCCCGAGGTTTGGCGAGGGGAATCGCAGCTTTGTCGACTGCAACTGAAGGGGAATTGTAGTGGAAGTTCAGCACGTGGGGTGTGCTGGGTTGATAGGAAGCATGTCGCGTCCCGACCGCGTTTTCACGCGTACAGTGGACGATATGTGTTTAGTCATCAATTCCTGATGGGCTCCGACACAGCTTCTCAAGCTTAGACGCCGACCACCTACCCGCATGGTTGGTAGTCTGTCAAAAATTAATATACCTCTTGCATACAGTTCGTCGTATTATGTTTTGATTTGTTAGCCACCAATTGGTAACTACAACTTTATCACGAAGCGCATTCACAACCAGATCAACGATCCCAGAGTCCCTGACTTCCACGCAATCATTCACTCATCAGCCCCATACGGGCCAGGCTCTTTTACAGGGACTCGCACCAGCAAACCCAGACAGCACTCCTCTTCAAAGACTTGGTCATCTGAGGAATCTCAGTTACCGATCTAGGTAGCTGTGACATATGCAGGGCAGCTGATGAGGGGAGTAGGCTTCCTTACATGAAGATGGTAGAGGGCATGGTTCTCCGTACCCACGCCGATGACCTGTTCAATGCGCCTCATTGGGTCTTCCATGAAGTCCTGGCACTTCATAGCTGTATACCCCTAGCTCTCTGTGCCTCTGGAGCCGTCCCTGCAAAACAGGCATGGTCAGCGATGCACACAAGCAGGGGAGAGTCACGTCGACACTTGGGATACGCAACCTTGATAGGTGCCAGAAGAGGTGGAACCTGCATTTTGGAGTAAAACTCAAGGTAGGAGTCCATGGCGTCGTCGAACAAATCGCACATGGCGAAATCTTCGGCCATGATCGTCACCATCATGGGAGTAAGGCAGAATATCTCGACCTCGCTTTATCGACCTGTCGAGTCTGGCGCATGGAAGTCTTGCGACTGTGGAGGTACCGCATGTAGCTGAAAGACAAGTAAGTCCGGCGGGATGTAATCGTCCTCAACCAATCGAAGCTCTTCGGGAGAAACGGCGATGTATTCAGACAGCATGCTAATATGGAAGAAGTAATTCAGTTCTTCGGAGTTTGGCGCCGCCAGCAGACGCACCGGATCTTGGAGTTCAGAAAGTAGCCTCATACCAGCGCCACCATCCCAGACGATCGGACTTCCAGTAACCACATCGCTAGCTTCGACCGATCGAGTTTGGATGGTCTGCGACGACGGAAACTTGCCGTTGCTGTACAGGCACGTGAGGAAAGGTCCAAAGCAGGCTGCGCTGACCTCCTCAATGTGAATAGGATCCACTCCGTTTGCTGAGCTTGAGCATGCAGCAAGCCTTTGAATATGGAGGTCGAATTGGTGAGCAAGTTCCGGTGGACGTTGAAGTTCGTGAACAAGGAATCGCACCACTGACTCAATGAATTGTCTATGAGATACAGAGGTCAGTCAAAACACAGACCACAGCGGGGAACGTTTGGGACCTGCTCACCCTTCGTATACCGGGATGGTTTGGTTGTTACAAGTCAAACGCTCCAACGAGCAAGGGGAAAGAGGAATCGAAGTGCTACGATTCCACTCAGTATACTCATAATTCTGACTTTATGAAGGGATACGTCGAGCATAAGTAGAATCTTCACAACGATGTAATCCTCGTGCTTCAAATGTCAATAGCTTCAGCGTCCAAAGGACAAACTGCCGCAGAGCTTCCGAACGCTACCTTCCCAGCGCATGGTTCGACATGAACATGGAGAAGGTTTCCTATAGACTGCCGTGCCTCGCAAGCCAGAATTGATTGTTTTCACCTCTTTCGCCGACAAGTCATATGGCATCGGCATCAAAACCAGGGTACCTAGGACACTAGGCGAGTGGTTGCTTGAGGTTGAGTCCATCCTAGCCTTCCTAAACAGGTAGGTACATGTCGCTGCAGCACCAAAACAAAAGCTACCTACCTAGGTATGAATGAATCGTGTCTAGAATGTTGCATCGAGGAGTGTCATAGGCCCCTGACGCAGGCGCTGAAATTTTGCTTACTGCTTCCCGAGCTTCTCTTAATTTCTGCAGGCAAAAAGGAAGTTCCGCTGCTATTGGATTAGGGGATGTGCACAGATGGCCATGTCCCAACCCTTTTTGGTGGCTCAAACGCACGCTGATCTTCTCATACCGCAATCTCGGTACCAACAAGAATCATCGCACTGTCTGATAGTCCAAACTCCGGTAATGACATTCGCACATCATCACGTACTGCCGCATCATGCTGTCCATTTATTGATTCACGGGGAAAGTGGATAGTTGGACGGTCTAGGCCCTGGCTCCCGAACCCTTGAAGAACGGCGACGAGTCCCGGGACCTGGTGGCTTTTCATTATAAGGCCGCTTCCGGGCCAAGCTGACCGGCTCGGTCGGGTGGAGCGGGGAGATGTTGAAGCTTGCCGAAAGGGAACATGCGGCGGAGCATCCTGCACAGTGTCTGTCTGTACTGATGGCGTCATACTTCGATGGACAACGCACACCTGTTTTCGGCTTGGCACCTCGACTGACCAGCTGCCTTGACATGGTGTTGTCGACCTTCCCTTGTCGCTTATCCCTCCTCGAAGCCCCAGATCTGCTCTCTGACCCCTTAATGAAGAAACGAAACTACAAGTCGCCCGGACATTGAGGAGCAAATAAAAAGGGGTACCGAGCATTATCGGACGAAGTGGCAGCTGAACAGGGGCAAGAAGAAAAAAAAATTAAAAAGGAGGCGTTTCGGGTACCTGACCATCGTCACATCGCCGTCGAGGGACGACGTACGCCTCAAGGGGCACGACTGGACTTACTCACATAGGGTGTCGAGGCTAATAAAGGAGATGGATGAGCTGACAGCAAAAAAGACTTTTCTTCCAAGCTTGTCTGGGATATTGGGCTTTGTTCGGCCAAGCCATCTTCAGTTAGTGTCCGGCTGGCCATCAACCGGTCTCACCAAAACGTCGAGGGACAATAAAATATCCCTCCAAGATCCTGCATAGGTAGGCAGGCAGGCAGACAGGAAAAATGCAGGCCCCGCCAGCCACATACTGTCGATCTTTTCACCTGTTGGGAGGACGAGCGGTTGCGCGCTTGCCAGCTTTCCGCTCCATTGGGGCGGGGGATCCCCTGACCCCCGGAGAAAGATGATGTAAATCCGGGCGACAGCTGGTGGCTGATCACCAGCCCAGCACTTGCCACCAGCTTACAATCGGAAGCGGGCTGTTCAGTCGGGAGACAATAGCAAGGCTGATAGAACAAGTGAGTAGAGTGTTGCCAGCTTTAACCCAAGACGGCGAGGGATGGAGAGGATGGTGAGACATTGAGATCGAGCTGGATAAGCTGGATGTCCTAGACAACAAGACCCTGGCAGTGGGAGGACGGATTTCACATGGGAAGCGAAAAAGTGTCGCGATTCAGAGATAATCTTGTCTACCATTCCATCCCTTCCATGCAGGACCCAGTGCGGCGCACCCCAGAGGCGCGGACGGACGGGAGTTGCCCTGAAAGCTGCCGAAATGTGTGCGAGATGGGTGACGGGGAGATTTTCCAGGCAAATTTTCTCGCACTTTCTCGCCATGCATCACGTCCTCGGCGCCACCACGGAGGAGGGAGTGGAGGAGTTCGCGAACTGGTGCCCCGAGGTAGGCCAGAGCTGGTAGAGGACCGGCCACAGGTCAGTGAGTTCCGGCGCCAGCATCTGAACAGCCAAGACGGCCAAGGTTCAAGGGCCCAGGGCCGAGAGACGACCAAGACGACCAGGACGACCTGAGCAGCCAAGCCAAATCACATAGAGCCCCTCTTTTGGGACGGATAGGCGGGTGGGTTCTTAGGTGGTCTTGGGTACAGTACATGATGCGCTGTACCAAGGCTCGGAAAGGGGATGCCATGACAGTGCTCCCGGCGTCTCTCTGGCACGGATCAAGGATTGGTCAAGGGGCGATGGTCCCCCACTCTTCTCCCATCTCAACCATGATCGCGAGCCAATCGGTGTCTCGGAAACCAGGGCCCGATCCCCAGAGATTTTCCCTCGCCTGGTGCACGGCGCAGCACTCGATCTCAGCCACTCCTTCTCTTTGCCCAATTCCACCAGCCTGCTCGTCGTCCGTCGCCCCTCTACGCCTCTCCCCCAGTGCGCATTCATGCCTCTCGGTTCTTGGTTCTTGTCCATCGACATCGAATCCATCTCCCCCTCCCCGTTTTGTGTACTTTATCGCTCCACTTTGAGACGAGAGAGCCAAGGTGACAAGGCCAGCAAGGCCAGCAAAGCACCAGTTGTGGAACAGCACGAATCACGAATGCACGAGAGCACGAGAGACGGACCTTCAGAGAGATCACCAATCAAGTCATCAATCAATTCCTCCAACTCTACTTGCAGGATCTTCCTGTCCACCTGGTCTCCAGTTTCCAAGCAAAAATCTCCCAGCGCCAGTGCCAGGGTCTGAGAGCCTGCTTTGCTTCCCGAGAGACGAGTCCTGCCTACTGCCGCTACCCATTCACCTGCGCTACCTGTACCCTACCTGCCAACCTACCCCTACCACGTCTGTCGGCCGAGACAAGTCTTGTTCACTACCACCCACGTCCGCTTCCTTCAATCTGGAACCAACACACCTGGGAGACGTCGTCGACTCTTTCGCGCCATAGACTCGATCCGCTTCTACATACCCACTCTTCGGCCATCGGCGTTTCGAGGAATGCACTGCTAGCGAATTGCCCAGTCCGCATTGCACCAGCCCGCATTCTTCCCTCTGCTCCCCCCCCC
>NMXI01000082.1:20319-146766 GCA_002851675.1 Verticillium nubilum
CCCGCCCCCCCCCCCCCCCCCGCGCGCGCACCCACCGACACGAGGACGTTGCTACTTGGAAACCTCTCGGTGGAGGCTAGGAGACCGAGACCCTGACCCTGAAATCGACGATAGACGACCCAACCACCACGACACAGGACGTCAGCGTGAATCCTGAACCTTTGTGCCTCTGACTTGCGGCTGTCCTTCGACAGATCTTCGCGACATCCACCCAACTGTTGGTGTTCGCGTTACTCGCGCCTTGGTGCCAGGAACCGCATCGCGAAAACGGCCCGGTCCCTTTGATCTGCAACCACCCCCCCAAAACACGCATCATGCCTCCTGAAGGCGATGGCGCCGCGCAAAGCGGGAACAACTCAAGCGACTTTGTATGTCTGCTCCAGAGCTCTCCATCATCTTGCACGCGATTCTTGCTAACAATGGCGATGCAGGTTCGCAAGCTCTACAAGTTCGTTTTCGCTTCGCTCCCGACCACGCCTTGTCGCGGCGGCTAACCGTCACAGGATGCTCGAAGACCCTGCATACGCGAATATCGTCAGATGGGGAAACGAGGGCGACACGTTCGTCATCCTAGAGGTACAAGGCATACGCTCGATTCGGCTTTCGCTGTTGGGGTGCTAACCCAACTACAGACAGACAAGTTCACCAACGACATCTTGCCCAAGCACTTCAAGCACAGCAACTTCTCGAGTTTTGTGCGACAGCTCAACAAGTACGATTTCCACAAGCTTCGCCGAAACGATGAGAACAATGAATCGCCGTACGGCAAGCAGGTAAGCACAGCGTGGCTTGGCATCAACTCGGATACGACTGCTAACCGCGTATTCAGGCCTGGGAATTCAAGCACGCAGCATTCCGAGCGGACAGGAAAGACAACTTGGACAACATCAGGCGCAAGGCGCCCGCTCAGCGCAAGGCGCAGCCGACAGAAGACTCCTTCACCACAAATCAGTCCATCAACTTGCTTCAGGAGACTCTCTTCGCCCAGCAACAGCAGGTCCAAGCCTTGCAGGAGCAGTTTGTTGAGCTTTCACGTGCCAACAAGACGCTGGTGCATGAGGTGCACTCGCTGCAGAAGACCATCGATGTGCAGAGGCAGTCGACACATGAGCTTCTCAACTTTCTCTCCAGCCCCGATGAGCGATGGCGCACCGGTAGGTACCCGAACCAGACGGCGGCCCATATGAACGGCGGCACCATGGATGAGCAGGCGCCCGAGTTGCGACGTGCGCGAGAGCTTCTGTCGACTGTGACAACGAACTCGATGGTAGATCGTGACTTTGAACGCCTCAATGGCATGTATGCCCAGAGTTCGCCGCCCGACTCGGCCTCGTCCCTCATGTTCCAACCCGGCACAATGCCACCCATGATGACCGACCATGTCAACATGCGCCATCTGGTCTATCCTGTTGGCGAAAACGTCGGCATCGATCCTCTATCACAAGACCACTTCAACAACATTCCGTACACCCTCAACTCCCTGCCGACCATTGCCGACGGTTACCCGAACCAGACCTTAGTCAAGCAGGAGCCTGGTCAGTCAACACCAAACCCTCCAGGAGGTGCCACACCCGCGCCCCCCGGCCCCCCTGGAAGAGCTGCGCCGCCGCCGGATAACTCGCTGTGGGGATCGAAGAAGCCGCGTGTCTACCTTGTTGAGGATGACCGGACGTGCTCGAGGATAGGAGCCAAGTTTCTGTCGCAGATGGAATGCCAGGTCGAGGTGGCTGTATGTGACAAGAAGCCCCAAGTTTGTGATACCGGAGTGCTGACATGGTCCAGGAAAACGGTATCGATGCTGTCAACAAGTGCAAGGAGGTCGGCGCCGGTTATTTCGACCTGATCTTTATGGATATTGTCATGCCTCACATGGACGGTGTTTCGGCAACGCAGCTGATCCGTGAGGTGCATCCCGATGTGCCCGTGGTTGCCATGACGTCGAACATCCGACCCGAAGATATCAGCCACTATTTCAACTGGAGTAAGCTCATTAGCAGCGCATCACATCTGGTATCTTTGCTGACATTGCTCCTCAGGCTTGAATGACGTGTTGGCAAAGCCTTTCACGAAGGATGGCATGCTACGCATCCTACGTAAGCACGTTGCACACCTCATGAAGAACGCGCCCCCGATCGACGATATTCCCGTCGGCCCCGGTAGCGCACAGATGGGAACGATGGGTCTTCCCCCCCAGGTCCGCGTCGACACGCCGAGCCAGTCGCCGGCGACGACGACATCATGGCACTCGCCCGGACAAATCCACCAGCAGTCGCCCAACGTGGCCACAATGGAGCCAGGTTACGCCATGGGCAACCCACAGCAGATGGTCATCACACCGACGTCCGCCCAGCGCGCGACGTTCCCGAACCAGGGTTTGCCGCCTCAGATGCAACAGCAGATGCGTGTGCCGGACGGCATGGCGGTCGAGGATCGACCCGAGAAACGACAGAGGCTATACGGCCCGCAGGGAGGTTACGCCCAATAACGTCGATACGGTCGTGCGGTGGGGCCCTACCCTTGATAGGGCTTTGCCAGCACTGGATATTCATTCAGGGTCTTGTTCTCGGGGTCAGCCGGCGGCCGGTCACCGGGGTCGTCAGGTTCGGTTTGGGTTCAGCGTGCGTACACTATTTTACGTTGCGCTGCGGCCGGTGAAGGATGGTTGGCGTTGTGGGTGTGCTGCCTCGCCCCTTTTTTTTCCAGCGAGGAGGAAGGGAAGATGGGACGCAGAGGAAGAAGATGCAAGGCCGTCGGGTCGAGTCGACAAGGAGTAGGAACCGGTCGGGGTCTGTATAGACGGACGGTATGACGACATAGGTCTTGGTATATATTTTCACTCGTCGCACGCGTGCGCGGTCATCTGGGGAGTCGATCTCGAGGGTTGGTCTCGAGTAGTTGGCTGGATTACCCCGTGTTTTTTTTTCCGTTGCTTGCCGCGGCGGAGCTAGAATGTCAATGAAGGCAGGCTCATTTTGGAGCAACTGATTTGGACGTCTGCTGAGATGAGCGTCTGGCATGAGATGATGCATGCTCGTATCAGTGAGAAGTGCTTTGTGTGTGTGTTTGTGTGTGTGTTTGTGTGAGCGTATGAGTAAGTCAGTGAGCTAGCCAGCTACGCTGCTCAGCCTTGAGAGCAACTTCTCCTGCGCAAGGAGTGGGCCAGATCAGAGAGGACGTGTAAAGATGAAGCAATAAAAAAGAAATTTGGAACTTTCCCACGCGGCTGGTCGATCTGGTTTTTGTTTCGAATCTCACGACTGTCTGAAAGGGTAATGTCTGAGGGAAGGGAGGGTGCGGTGGGGGGGAAAGCCCAAGCTTATACGTAAAGTACCCCAGACGGGAAGATCCAGATCCAGACCCCCAGGCCCAGACGGGAAAGCAGCCAGGGCCGCCGGGGGCCTGGACAAGGAGGCGATCAGATAGAAAGGGCCCAGCCAAGCCTCTCCCCTCCTTTTCAGGGACGGTACATACCGCGTGTTACCTACCTCTCGGGATGGAGGCTTCCCCATGCGCCCGCCCTGTCTGTAATACCAACCTTGTTGTGGACTATGGTTGATGGGGGGGGGGGGGGGGGGGGGGGGGGGGGGGGGGGGGGGGGGGGGGGGGGGGGGGGGGGGGGGGGGGGGGGGGGGGGGGGGGGGGGGGGGGGGGGGGGGCACGGGAAACGGGAAACAGGGTCACTTATATTCTGGGACTTTGGGTCAAGGGACGGCATGTCGGGGAGCGTTGTTGGATGTTGATGAATCGCCGAGCGGGCGCTGTCGGACATGGAGTCCTTCACCCCGATGGACACCCCCCCCCCCCCTTTTCAGACCATGTCATCGTAGAGGATAAAACGTGCTGAATGTAACCTTTTTTTTTTTGCTCTCCAGGAAAGGCAGGACCATGATGGATGTGACCATAATAGATGTGGTGGAGAACTGCTAGGAACATGCATGTTTGGTTTCAGTCCTTGGGGTCGGTCTGACGTGGGATGTAGAATGCTCGACGGGGGAGACCCGGGCAGACGCTTCGTAGGACGAAGAGTCCGCTGTACTTAGATAAAAGCATGTGTATTCGGGCATCAGTGGGTTTGGCTGGGGCGCCGTTGCACCGCCGGAACGGCACTCGCTCTTTGGGGGGGGCCTGTCACTGTCATGTTTAAGATTGACGGGAGTAGGGGGTTGAGGGAAGGGATGAGAAGGTAGGAAAGGGAAGTAGGAGGGGGCGCGTGCGACGGGTCCCCGCCTTCGAGACCGGTCTGGACCCGGCTGTGCGGCCGGGTGGACTGATCTTGTGTCGCCGGGATGCCAATGGGGGCGCGGGCCTAGACCCTTGGGTTCTAGGATGTTTTTCGTGCGGGAAGAGGACAATCCATTTCTTTCTTGGCTTGGAAGAAGGGGACTTGTTGGTTCCAATCATCGATGGGTCGGGCCTGGGGGGAGAGGGGAGGTTCCATCATTCGTCCGTGACTATGGTAGGGCTGATCTGGGGGGGGAGATGAGAGGGAGGGGATTGGACGTCTTCGAGATGGGCAAAATTCAAAAGTACGACTTTCGAAAAATCGATATGTAAGGAAGTGGAGGGCCAGATAATCACCTCATGGTCAACTGGACGTGGTTCCTTCTTCCCCCTCTTGCTTGGAACTCAACCAACCCCCTGCTGGCCTGGCTGGCCCTGCTGGAAGTTTGGGTGTCATGCTGCTTTGCTTGCCTCTGACTGCCGGTTCATGCTGCCTATTTCGTGCGAGCGAGGCCCGAAGTTTCCGAAGGATCCGGTGCTCTCTCTCTCTCTCTGTCCTCGGTCGATTCGTGTGCAGAGGCCCGGCCGAGAACGCAGCCACACGTGGTGTGTAATTTGGAGAAGGTCGTGCTGGTGCGTGTCTCGTCGGGAGGAGTCTTGGCCTGGAGTGGTCTATTTTGCTGTGAGTTTGCTGCATGAGGAAGGAACTTTAGTCGTGACGGGCGCTGGCGGTGGGCTGAATACTGGCGTCATTCAGATGGCCCAATAAGGTTGCCAAGAGGTAGAACTCCATTGCCAGGTTTGGAAGCTATGATTCCCCCACATGCTACCTACCTTAAGGTACTTAGTTTACAACATGCCATGTGGAAGCCAGATGGAAATGTTGGGTTTGGACCTGGTCCAGGGAGCTTCTCGCCCCGGCCTGTTGCCCATACCCTTGAGCAGACAGGGTGTTTCGCCGAGTTGGAGGAACCAGGGCCTGGTATCACGATGTCATCTCACATGTGCTAGGTACTCCGGCGTATTCCTCGGAGGGTCTGCGCATTCTCGCCCGCATCAGCTGGTCTAACCTTCTTTCCTCATCTGTCCAGTCCTTCGCGATTATGGATACGCAGCCGATCGAGGTCTGGCCTTGGCTCACTTCACGCCTCCTTTCACCCTACACTTTTTCAAAATCTGGCTGCATTTCACGCTTTCGAGATTCAGATTCACCTGAGATCCGCTGCTCCCATTTGCACGCGTGCATTCTGCCGTGATCAACCGTCTCGCTATGTTGCCTCAAATGACGACAAGACCCTTCACCTTCACCAGGGGTTCAACACCAACTTCTTTTTTTCGCTCTCGGCACGCACCATGCTGCCACCAAGTTCTGACTATGCGAGAGATATCCGAGCCGTTTACCATGACTGAAGATTGGTGTTGTCATTCCTGATTCAGCATATGTATTGGGATCGTAGTGCCCGAGAGAAGCGCTACTGTGTGGCCCGGTCAAACGCGTCCGAATCTGATGGTAGATTTCATGGTGTAAATTCCTCTCGAAGGCAGCCCTCTCTCTTCTCTTTCGTTTAATCCTAAATATTCCTAATCAGCATCCATTTCCGCAGTCACAACAAGATACCGCATATCCGGACCACAGAAGCCCACGGCATATCACAGACATGTTGAATTCTTCAAGGGCAGTGAATTGGGGCGCTTGAGGCTTGCATCTGAGCAAGTCGGAAAAACGGAAGCTTTGCCTTAATCGAAGTCCTTGCACCAAGTCAAAGTCGTCGTGTTTGGCCTTGCCGGAATCGACCATGTCTGATTCCATACATGTGACATCAACGTCGAAGTTGCCCCAAGCAAAGTGAGCGGAGTGAGTTGAAGAACCACGAAAAAATTGTTTGAGGTACCAGGAACCAAAATTCCGTGCTTCATGGCTGATATGCATGATGGTTCGTGTTTGGCGTGGGGCTGTAGAAGCACTGAGGCGTGATCGGGACCGAGGAACCCTGGCCTGAGGATATCTTGGCACCATCCGACTCACAGCCGCAGTCTTTCAGTAACAACTCAGCTTTGTGACGATTGCCGGTTTCTAGGAGTAGGGAAACTTCCCATATCATGAGTCCGAACTCGAAGGGGAGGTCTGGAAATCGGTGAAACTTGGCCATGACTGGCTAAAGGAGAATTCGACTTGTCTTGATGTGTTGCGGTCACGTATCATTGACGAATAGTGCAAACAAACAGGAAAGAAAGGGGAAATGACGAGCATCAATTATTGACCAAACGAATTCAATCTCGCGGTGAATCATGCAGACTGGTTTCGTGAGAGGCTTGACGGCGACCGAAGAGGACTGTCAGGGCTCACCCGAAGAAGATAAGGGCCTCTTACCGATGGACACCGAGCCCACCGAGAAGCCTCTGACGCACGGCCCCGGTAACCAATAGCTTCCATTGACTCACACCTCAACTTTTGCATCTTCAAATTCCTAACCTGCGCCAAACTACCTGCCTGTCGCAGCACTAGATCCCACGATCCCCAGCGCCGTCTAACGATCGATCGACCGACCGCCGAAGACCGCTCATGTCGCAACAGAAGGGCAAGCAGGGCAAGAAGCCCGCCAAGGCCGGCGAGGGCAAGCGCGAGGATGTGCTCCAGGCTGTGGTGAGTACTGAACTGACTGGCCCATGGTGGTGGGGCAACATCTCGAAATACAGATCATGATGCTAAATGCGCCCGCCCATTGCAGGTCATCGCCGACTCCTTCCAGGACAGGTTCCAGCCCCTCACGATCGACCAGCCAAGAGTAAGCTCCCCTCTGAATCTTGACCCCTTGCGACACTGACCAGGACCCCGCCCGCAGTGCCTTCTGCCTCTCGCCAACACACCCCTCATCGAGTACACCCTAGAGTTCCTGGCCATGAACGGTGTCCAGGAGGTGCACATCTACCCCGGCGCCCACGGAGAACAACTGGAGGACTACATCAATCGCTCACGTTGGTCCACATCCTCCAACAAGAGCCCCTTCGCCAACCTTTCCTTCATCCGCGTCTCCGATGCCCGCTCCGTCGGCGACTTCCTTCGTGACCTCGACGGTCGTGGCTATATCGACGGCGACTTTGTGCTTGTTCACGGCGATCTCGTTTCCAACATCTCTCTCGACAAGGCACTGACGGCACACAAAGCACGAAAGGAGGCGTCGGCGACCAACATTATGACAGTTGTGCTGCGGTCTGGCGGCGACGACGAACACAGGACAAAGGCCAACGGCATCACACCAACCTTTGTCATCGACTCGAAAACCAGGAGGTGTCTTCACTACGATGAGTCGCACCCCCTGCAGAGCGATCACTACATGACGCTCGACCCTACCATCATCGACGAGCTGTCTGCCGACTTTGAGGTGCGCTCCGACTTTATCGACGCCCAGATCGACATTTGCACTCCTGAGGTGCTCGCGCTGTGGTCAGAGAGCTTCGACTACGAGTTGCCGAGGAGGAATTTCTTGCATGGCGTGCTCAAGGATTGGGAACTCAACGGGAAGGCCATCTACGCAGAGATCCTGGAGGACGGCTATGCTGCGCGCGCGAGCAACCTGCAGATGTACGAGGCCATCAGCAGGGACGTTATCGGCCGCTGGACGTTCCCTTTCATCCCCGAATGCAACGTCATTCCCGGGCAGAGCTACCAGATGCGCAAGCACGGGGTGTCGGCGGAGGATGGTGTTGAGTTTGCGCTGAGCAGCAAGGTGTCTAACGGCATCTTTGGCAAGAACACCATCGTCGGATCGGGCAGCACAGTCAGCGGTAGCATTATCGGCAGGCGGTGCACCATTGGCGTCAACGTCACCATCGAGGACAGTTTCATCTGGGACGATGCCATTATTGCGGAGGGCGCTGTCATCAGGAGATCGATTCTCGGCCACTCCACCGTTGTAGGCAAGAAGGCGTCCATCGCCGAAGGCTCCGTCCTCTCCTCCGAGGTGACCGTTAGCGACGACATTCACCTTCCCGAAAGCACAGTCATCTCCTCCATCTCTCACGACGGCAAGCCCGTTGAAGCAGACACCGAGCTCCTTGGCTCCCGCGGCCGCGGCGCTCCCTATGTCGACCCGGAAGCCGAAGACTTCGACGACGAAGACCCCGCCATCCTCCAGCGCTCCCTCCTCTATAACCTCTCCGAGCTCTCCCTCAGCGCCTCCTCCCTCTCAACACTCTCTTCCGACATTGACTCCGACTTTGGCGACGACTCCTACAACACATCCCTCTCCGCCGACGCCTCCCGCAACCGCCTATCCTCCTTCGCCTCAGACGACTCGGGCTCTAACGCCCCCGGCGGCAAGCCCTCCTCCTTCCACCAGGACGCCGTCCACGGCCTCCTCGACGCCCTCCGCGACGACACGGGCGACTTCGACTCCGCCAAGCTCGAATTCATGGGTCTCCGCCTCGCAAACGACGCCTCGGACGTCCAGATGCGCAAAGCCGTAGCCGTGGCATTCGCCCGCCGCGCCGCCGAGCTCCTCACCCCCGCCTACGGCTCCCTAGAACCCTCCAAGGCCGCAGACGCCGCCCTCGCCGCCCGCAGCGGCGCCCCCTCGTTCATCCGCGAGGTCGGCGTCGGCGGCGGCGAGACCGAGCAGCTCGAGTTCGTGCTCGCGCTGCAGAAGGCCCTCGTCAGCGTGCGGGCCCTCGAGGCCGCGCGCGCGGGCACAGTGCTTGCCGCGCTGCTGCAGCAGCTTTATAACCTTGATGTGCTCGAGGAGGAGGCTATCGTCGCGTGGTGGGGGGATGCGAGGGCTGAGGCTGGGGAGAGCATGACTGCTGTGCGGGAGAGGTGTAGGGTTCTTGTTGAGTGGCTTGAGAACGCCGAGGAAGAGGATGATGATGATGAGGATGACAGTGACGAGGAGTAGGATCTTTGTCACAGCCTCTTGAAGATGAGGGAGCCTCTTGAGGGTATGATCTGACACCACGTTCCATGAGAGTTGGGTTTCCCTTTTTGAGAGGGAACGCATGATGTGATATCGGACACATAGATGCATGCGTATATCCTGTGTCAATGAAAACTGAAGAATGAAGAACAAACTTTATCAATTTGACGCGGACCGTGACGCGGACCGTGATGCGGACCGGTTGTGTTGGTCCATGTTGTGAACGTTGGAGGATATCTCACAGGCAAACCTGCCTGTTGCCGTCCCTTGCCCCTGACGCCGTTGCTGCTGAAACAAAACCAAAGGAACCCAGAGCCCGTCCCGGAGCAAAATGCAAGCTCGCCGCGGCGGGTATGATACACTCGAACCTATGCCCCTGACCCCTTTTCACGCCATTTTTCTCTTCGTTCGAAGACATTCATACCAGCAGTGTATGAGCACTGTCGCACCTCCAAGGACGCTTGACCTGAACCAAGACGACTGCCGCCGCAGACAAACTAGTAATAGTTCTGCAGATCAGCGCCGTTGCCGCCGTTGCCGCCGTTGTATCCCGCGCCGCCTGGCCGGGCCTGCTGGAAGGCGCCACCTGTAGAAGGCTCATCATACTCAACCGGCGGCCCATAGCCACCTTGCTGGTTGCGAGGCTCCACGTCGTCCAAGCTACGGTACCCGTGTCCGCCGCCGCCGCCACGCCCACCCCGACCACCCTTGCCGTTTCCTCGCTGGCCGCCGCTCCGACCGCCGCGCCCGCCACCGCGGAAGTTATTGTTGCCTCCTCGCCCGCCGCGTCCGCCAGAGTGGAAGTCGCGACGCTCGTTGCGGCCGCCGCGGTGGTTGTGTCCGCCCTGAGCATTGTGATGGTGCTGGCCGCCGCCCTCGTCTCCAATGTGCTTTCTCTTCGCGCCCTTGTTGGCAAACAGCGACTCGTACTCGTCCTCGCGGGGATCCTCGGCCTCGATCCGCAGGATGACCTTCTCGCCGACGGTCGTCTCAAAGGTGAGAGCGCGGTCGGCGGGGACGGGCTGCCAGTTCTGGATCTTGCCGGCATCGACGGGGCGCGCGCCCTTGCGGAGGGCGAGAACGACGAGCGGCGAAGGGTTGTCGGTGTGGAACTTTGCGTTCGGAGGCAGCGGGCGCAGGCAGGCGGCCCAGATGGAGTTCTCGTAGCAGGCGGTGCCGGTGACTTCCCACTTCATCTTGGCGCCCATGCCGCCGACTTTATCGAGGATGGAGGCAGGGCAGGGGCGGGGGCAGATGAGGATGTTGTTGGCGTGGAACTTGAGCTCGTGGTCGGGCATGCCAGCGGGGATCTGAGCCTTGGCCATCTTGATAAGCTCGGTTGTGTCCTGTTTATCGAGCATGTAGCCGGTGAAGAAGACGGTTTTTTTTATGACGAGACGCTTGGGTCGCATGTGCGGTGGTTGTGATTGTTGCTGGGGCTTGGAGACGGCTTCGTTATGGAGGTTGATCATGTGCTGGACCTCGGCCACCTCGGCGACGGGGTCAAGAGTCGTCGTCATATCGGCGACCTGAACGACCTCAGCGGTAATGGGGCCGCGGGTGCGCAGATGGGGTGCGGGGCCGTTCTGGCGGCGGTTGTAGTCGGCCATGAAATCGCGGAAGCCCTTGACGTGCTTGGGGCGGTCCTCATATATGCGAATCTCCTCGGCGTTCTTGTATGTCTCCATCATGGCCTCGAGGAAGAGCTGCTTAAAGTGCATAGTGCTCTTGAAGTGCTGGTTTGTGGGGCTGACGGCGGGCTTGAGGCCGATCATGTCGAATTCGAGACCCTTGCTTTTAATCATACGCTTGATGAGGTCGGAGAAGCCGCGCTCAGAACGGCCGGTGAGCAGAACGCATAACGAGTCCTTCTGCTTGGTGCTCAGGGTGATAAGCTCGACAATCTTCTCGTTCCACCAGCCTTCCCAGGCGCGTTTCTCCTCCGCGTCGGCGCCATCGCCCGTGGCGGCGAGGATGCGCGAATCGTGCCACCAGCCGCCGTTGATCAGTGTGTCCTGGCTGCTGAGTGTGCCAATGGTGGTGCCTACCCAGAGTGCAGGGTTCGGGAGGGGAGTTTTGAAGACTGAGGCAACATGTTCAGCATGACGTAGCACGTACTCGTCGGGAAAGGGTGAATCTTACGAGTGTTGTCAAAGTCATAGACGTGTAACGCCTTGATGCCTTCAACGGCTAAGAAACGAGTCAACGCAAGGTACAGAGGTAGGTTCATACGCTTATGGCGCACCTGGTAGCTGTGTGTTGGTCAGGATGCTCCAACGGTTGAGGGCTGTGACGGTGGGAGAGGTTGTCGGGGGAGCAGGTTGCTGTGAGTAGCCGCTTTTTGAGAAAGCGGCATATGCTGATGCCATGATCGGTCGGAGCTGTGACTGACTCAGTCGATGAGAGGTGTAGATGTAGGTGTAGGTATTGATGGGCAGGGTGAACAGTCGGAGGTGGAAGGTAGGAGAGACGAGGGAGCGGGCAGTCAAGGGTTTGTGGAGCGCAGTAAACATCAATGATGCCGCAACGTCCTTCCTGTGTGTCGCTTTCGGATGGGTTCTCAGTGGTGTCGTCGCGCCTGGTTGAGTCGAGGCGTCAGTGGAAGATGAGCTTGGTATGGGTCGTGATCATGGATTGCCGTCGTGGATCGGGATGCATCGACGCAAGGTAGAGTTCGAACTCAGGTGTCGCGCGTCGTCCACTGTCCAGCGGCGTGAAAGGTGCCTGTCCGCCTGTGCTTGCTGTGGCTGCTTTTTTCAGCTTATCCAGGTGGGGCCAGTTATCAGAGTGGGGCCGGTGACCACTGCCGTGCAAACAGAGATGAGGAGAGAGGGTGCTTAGGTAATCCATCCCAACGAGTTTCCCGAGATTCACAACTCAATACCACCTCAGCATTCAGCATACCTGCCTGCTTGCTCGTCCGCTGTCAACTTTAACTCCAGTTGTTCATTGTAACCTCAATCAAAAGTCATGGATACGCCTTTGGCAATATCGATCGTCATGCCACGTTCGTCTCTGGAACTCCAACCCTGGCCGACTCATGAAACATTCGCATTTTCCAGGCACACCGGGTCGCCGTTCTCATCCGGGGTTCGGAGCCGAAGCGGATGACACCTCGGGAATCCTTTCACCGCCAAGTCTAGTCAACATTGGGAGAAGGAAAGGTGGAAACGGCGTCTGCTCCTGAAGGCCAATTGCAACCTTCATTTCCCCAGTTCTCTTGAGGAGAGGTAACACGATCGCCCTCGCATGACGCTGCTGGCAAGCCTGCTGGGGACCCGATCTCTGAAGGTCGAGAAAGCCTTGACGATGGAAAACGCAGCTGGAACATGACTTTGAAGACTTGTCTTTACAGCTTTGTTCTTTGACCATTGCAGTATCAATCGTGCCATACCTCGGCTGACCCCGCAGGACTGCATTCGCAGACATCGCCGGTTGGTTTGCTGAACGCCAAGAAGGCATCACACCTTTGCCTATCACGCTATCGATCGTCAGAGCTAACATAACAGATGCACGCAATTAGACGCTCTGGCGCCGTCGACACCCGCCGCTATTCCCGAACAGACACCACTTCAGACCTTAGCACGCTGTGCCCAGGAAGGACAGATGGATGGGAAACACGTTCCGCCCACTCTTCTTTGCATCTTCCCCTGCCGAAGCCGCAGCCGTCGCCGCCCGCACCTGGGCGGGGCATGGGGTCGATGTGCTCCATTACAAATGCGCCTTATGTTCCGCTCTCGCGGCTTAAGAGCCTCGGGTCAATCATCATCTGTTCACTCGCTCTCTTGTCAACGATTCTGATGTTCGTGGCCGTCCCCGTCCCCCCTTTCCGACTAGCCGGTGTCTGAGTTCGATTCGCCCGTGTAATTCAGCCCCTTGTCGCAGGTCGGAACCCGGGCCTAGCCGACTGAGACAGTATGGCTCCCCTGCCTGATCTGGAAAGAAGCGCCGGAGCCGGAGGCAACTGGAGATCATCAACACCGTCTTTTCACAGCGACAACGAGAGGGCTGCGCCGTGTACCAACCAGGCGTCCGGTCGCCCATGCGACGATACCGACTCATCACACGATGTCCTGGGAAAGGCGTTGCGCCGTGACACCGACAATGAAATCGAAGAGGCGCCCGTTGTGACTGAGCCACTCTCTCTTGTTCGAACAGGAGCCAGCACGGCCTCTCGCCCTCCAGATTTCGAGGTCGAATTCGGCCCAGATGACCCCGACAACCCAAGGAATTGGTCCATGTGGTATCGAACCTGGGTCATGTTCGTCGTCTCCATCTCATGCTGGATCATTGTGTTGTACAGCACCAGTTATACCGCCTCGATTCCAGGGCTGATGGAGGAGTACAACGTCTCCAAGTCGTACACGACGCTGGGTGTCACGACCTACCTGCTTGGACTCGCGACGGGGAGTCTCGTTGTTGCCCCATTGAGTGAGCTTTATGGCCGCCGCAAGATCTACGTCGTTTGCACGATCGTGTCGACAGTCATGATCATTCCTTGCGGACTTGCGACATCGCTCGAACAGATGTTTGCCTGCAGATTCGTTGGGTAAGTCAAGTTGTCTGTTGGTGACTGTAATCCGAGAACGCTTCTGACCAAATTAGCGCAATGTTTGGCGCTGCCTTGATCTCGAACAGCCCAGGGACCATTGTGGACATTTCCACCGAGGATCGCCGTGCGAAATACATGTCACTGTGGTCCATCGCGCCTCTCAATGGACCTGTGACCGGACCTATCATAGGTGGTTTTGTCTTTCAGCACCTTGGCTGGAGGTGGTGCAACTGGGTCGTGCTCATCATTGCTGGGGTCAGCATCCTCATGATGTTCACCGTCAAGGAGACGTACGCTCCAACGCTCCTGAAGCGCAAGGCCGCCAAGCTGCGCAAGGAGACGGATGACCCTCGGTGGTGGTGTAGGTATGATGTCAAGGTATCCAAGATCGATTTAATCAAGACGAACATGAGCCGTCCGTTCATACTGGCCGCGACGGAGCCGATTCTTTGGGCGGCCAACGTCTGGTAAGATTGCGTTTTGTCTATTCCCTCAACCCTGGCTTTGCTTACCTTTGCCCAGGATCTCTGTCATCTACGCCATCCTCTACCTCTGCTTCATCGCCTACCCCATCGTCTTCTCTGAACATCGGGGCTGGGGCCCCGGCACCTCAGGTCTTGCCTTCCTCGGTATCGGCATCGGCACCCTGATTGCCATTTTCGCCGAGCCACTTCTCCGCCGTATCGTCAATGCGCATCCCCACGACCCCGCAACCGGCCGCCCACTCCCCGAATCCGCCGCCCGTATCATGACCCTAGGCGCCATTCTCACCCCTCTCGGCCAGCTCGTCTTCTCCTGGACCTGTCTGCCGACCACGATCCACTGGGCCATTCCTATCGCTTTTGGCATCCCCTTCGGCGCCGGCAACACTCTCTCTTTCATCTATGGCTCGAATTACCTCGCCGGTGCTTACGGCATCTACGCTGCCTCGGCACTCGCGGGTAATGCCGTTATCCGTAGCGTTGCCGGCGGGGTGGTGCCGCTCGCTGGTCCCGCCATGTATACGAAGTTGTCGCCGCAGTGGGCGGGGACACTGTTGGGTTTGCTGGAGGTGGCGCTCATACCGGTGCCGTTGGCGTTTTGGAGGTATGGCGAGCGCATCAGGGCAAAAAGCCCTATTATCAGACAAATGAGGGAAGAGCAAGAACGTCTTGAGAGCCGAAAGGCTAGGGCGGAGGCGAGGGAGGCGAGGGAGGCGAGAGAGGAGGAAGTGTCCAAGTCGTTCCCTAGTAAGCAGGATATTTGAGACTGATGAGAAGCCTTGTGTTGTGTTAGAGCAGCATATTGTCTAGCGAGTATGTTGATATTTGACTGATGAAGGTCATTCTGCGCCTTTTCCAATGCATTGGAGGCCTTGAAATGAAATAGAATAGCGCTGAAGTCGGGCAGGCAAAGAACATCCGAACAGGGCCAGCAGGAGCCGAAGGCGATTCTACGTTAAGGATCGCAGTGACTGCGACATGATTTCAGCGGTCCCTGTACTGTTCTTAGCTCTGCTGAGGGAGATTGACGATTAATACCCTCTGTAGAGGCCGCCGTTAGGCTGCCCCGCGCTGAACTTATGTCTTGAATCGAGAGACGAAGAATGCTTGGTTATTTCAGATCTCTGGGCCGCCAGGCCAAAACTAACTACTCGGTCCCCTCATCACAGCCAAAATTCACAGCCACCTGTGACACTGGCTTCGCTCTGCCCGGGTTGCGCACCAGAGCTCTTCGTTGATTGACGATATTGTCATGGCCACGTTGGAAGAAAAGTCATGAGCCCTAGGTATCAAAAACCATGTGTGGCCGGCCTCCGGCTCGTCTCCCGTAAAAGCATCTACGATTCTCGAGTCAGATTTTAAGGTAAAGAAGTCGTTTGGTTGAAGAAGAAGAACCCGAGTTCCCCCACATTGGATAGCTTACTCTGAAGTTCTGGGACCTGCAGGACCGAGCCTTTTGTAGTGCAATAGAATCTAATTGATTTTCCCCATTATTGCTGTGACTATGTTACTTTAGCCATGTCATATAGCCAGGGTACAAGATCAGAGTTGGACTCAATCACTAGGGTATAAGACGTGTTCCCAAGAAATTCATCCTGTCGAAGGCGAACTTGTAGAAGCCCTTCGCTTTCGTTCATGAACCATTGATCCTCCGAGATTGCTCTTGAAGCTGGGAAATAGGAACACTCAGCCTCGTTCAACCAGTGTCCGGCCGTTTCTTCAACGTCCGACGTATTTCGAGGCTTGCCGGATTGATCAGATGCGCAGAGCGGTGTTTCCATTACAGAGGACCATTCCTGTACAGAGTATTCAACCGTTCGAATTTCATTTTTCGTATCCCAATGATATCGGCTGCGCCAGTGGACGAGGAAGCTGAGCTGTGCGCTTCGATACAAGCAGAGTACACCGGCCAGAAAACTGTCACAATGTAATATCTTGTTTCCCGGAATATCCCTCGAGACATTGTAGTGAGAATACCCAGTGCCTTCGGTGCAAATGATTCCGTGGGAGTCCGGTGAGGGGAACGCTGCAGATAGCCTGTAGCCATGCAAGCCTCGAATGTCTAGGCTGACTTGAGGTGAATTCCTCTGCGGCATGCCATCAGGCCTCAGCCTTTCAGCTAAGATTATTTCGCATTGTTTGAATTCATCGAGATTAACACGGATTGTACTGAGTGTCAGGACTTGTGGCCAGGCACAGTGGTTATTCTAACATTTTCTCCACTGCAGTTTAAGGAAACAGGTCTTACTATCGTGAGTCAGGGGTAAAATGTAGTTGGCATCCACAGGACCTTGGCATGACAGCAATACCGGCTCTGCTTGGTGTCGAAACAAGACTTGAGCGTGCTGTGAGGATCGAGTACACTTGATTGGCTGCGAAATGCTGTTTTCTCTGCTTGAGTGTTTTGGATCTACATCCACGATGATGCCTTTGCGCGTCAGAATATTGGATTCCACAGAACACATCAACAGGAAAATGTGACCCGCTGTCTCCCTGACTTGGCCTTGGCTCTCTATTTGAACCAAGATGCACTGGGCGACCAAGCCACTTAGGACTAGTCCCTCTGTGGTCAAACTTCAAGTGATCCATAATAGCTCGCATCCGCCGGGAGGGAAATGGGGAACGGAACGATGAAGCAGAAGGGGCCAGGTATGAGTTGGAAAATCCCGCTGGCAGGCATGACAGATAGTGTTCTGTCCAGCATAGAATAGACTGATCAGGGATTGAGGAAAGTACCTCCATCTGCAACCGCCGAAAGGCTTTCCTGCCTTCCCCATACAGCAAAGGCATGTTGACACGGAAAAGTCCCACCAAACAATAGGCTTGGTCCTCAATCCTCGTGGTGATGCGTTTGGATGCCCAGTGCATTATACATGCCACTGGGGTCAGTTCAAGTTCGTATCGGAAACTGTCATATTCTCCACAAGCACGGCAGGCAGAATGACCGGTGCTGGTTGATGGGATTGAACTGTGTCGTCGAAGCAAAAATGATGAGTTGATGCCGGTAATATCAGAGGTGATTTTGGCCAGATCATGTCGACTGCCAAGGTGCTGCCAATTTCTGCCGTAGAAGATGAGACCGTGTGGCGCCAACATCTCTTGCAAGGTCCATCCGCGAAAGAACCACTTGCTGTCCTCAAAGCCAAGAAACTGGCCGTCATGAAGGGTGACGTCTTCGAGCCTATGCGTAGCAGGCAGCCGAGTCCTTGTACCAGGCGTACATTGAGTTGAACACTTCTGAGAGCTCAGCACTGCTGGACTTGTCGATGCAGCAGGTGTCGACCCAAGCGTACGCCAGTTTCTCATTGCGAGCAAGCCTGCACGTGGCGAGGACCTTTTGTAGACCTCGTCCTGGTTTCGCAATTTGATCCAAGATCTTGCCGGCTTGAAGATCTTCGAAGAGAAACTCGTCCTCACCCCACGTGTGGGATAAGATGGCATATAGTGGGATATCGCCGCCGATGAAGGTCCCTAGCTGGTAGGTCGTTGTGTTGAGGAGACGCATGTTGCAACAAGATCGCGGTTTCAGTCCTGAAAGATACGTATTGGGACCCGTTTCGAAATTAGGGTATATGATCAGCACTGAACTCGGTTGAAAGCGAGGGTTTTGTATGGAATGAGCTTCCAAGCGGGGAAATAAGGCGGCGAGAGCGAGATACATAGGTGTTGGCCATGGGGAGGCCAATACAAGGCTGATGGCTGCATCCTGCAGTCTGCTCATCACATGCAGGCTAAGTCACCAAGCCTGTCGAGCATTTTTGGGGCATCAGGGCCAATCGAGCCCCTGGAGACCATCAGAACTCGTCATTTCCACGACTACGAAATGTAAACAGTCAGGACCCGATGAAACATTGCCCAACGGCCTTCCGAAGGATGTCCATGACACTGGCGGAAATCCCCTCCCCATACTTCACGCCGCTCAGTGCAACCGTCTTATCCCGACCTTTCAATCCTTGTGTGATCTGTAAGTCTGCCCTCGGAACTTTGAGTACCTGCCCCATGTCAGTCGAAAGTCGCGTCGCCATGCTGCCACAGAGAGTCTTTATTCATGCTCCTTGATAGACTGACCTCACTCAGCAGTTGCACAACGGCCTTGTTTGCTTCTCCCTCCCGCGGCTGTGCCGCAACACATAGCTCAATGGCCTCCTCCGTGATCGCCGTGATACCCTCGCGGGCCTTGGCCGCGCCGGGCTTGACGCGGCAGTGGAGGTAGAGGGTGCCGAAAGGCGACTTTTTGGTGGCTGCCACGTAGCGCAGGGCCTTGGGGCCCGAAGACATTATTGTGACTGGGTTGTTTTTTACCTGGTCCTGCCAGTGTCGATTCGATTGGCCGTAGGCATGATATTGTTGTAGGAGGCAAGTTGGCCTGACGATTGTGACGGTCGGCCATTCATTGTGGGGCATTCACGCCGAAGCGGAGCGGAGCTGCTGCCGGGTCATGGGGGATGTCACTGAACGGCATGCATTTGGTCACGTATAAGTCAAACGCAGGCGCGCATATCAAAACGTTAAAGCTGAATTCATCTGTAACTCTGCGGCTGCAGCAAACCCGACGATTCCTTCGTTGAAGGTATGCCTCGAACTACTGCCTTCCCAGTCGCCCACCCCCCCCCCCCACCCCCACCACCACCCCCCCATCACCAGAATCAAGTCCCTCTCTTCACATGAATTCACTCCCTTACCTCCTCAACAACACTCTCCCCCTCCGTCTCATCCCCCGAAGTCCACTTCCAAGTCTCGTGCATCCTCAACCTCCCATCCTCCAGCTTCTCGGGCACGCTCCTACACCTCCCCGTCATCAGCTCCCCCTTATCATTAACATGCTCATACCGCATATCAAGGCTCTCGTCCTCCGCCATCGTCGCGATCAGGAACCCCTTGACGATCGAACCGCCCCCGTACTCGGCCCACACGATCTTGCCCTCCTGTCGATAGTGGAAGCGCGTCGCGGACGAGACCTCGCCGTTGGGCGTGTTGGAGGCCGAGGAGAAGATTTTGTTGTGGTAGGGGAGGGGGGACGCCATTTTGCTTGGTAGGGTTGAGCGGTGGAGGTGGTGCGAGATGTGGAACTGGCGCTGTGCGGATGGCGCGGGACGCGTTGAACTGGCCAGAGTTCGTGGGATGAGGCGGTACATGATGTCTGCACTTTTTCAATCGAACCTCCTCGACGATATCATTATATAGGTACTCGACTTGAAGGCCATGCCAAGCCATCAAGGGCGCGGCTGGAGACCAGTTGATGAAGTGACTCGTCCAGTGCGGAATTGAGCGCGGCTGTCGTCGGCTGCACGAGTCAGGAAACCACCGGGGGTCGGCGCCTCTCACTGTGACTCAACTTGCGGCCTCGCTCGGGGCGCCAATAAGTCATAGTCCAAACTCGTCATGTAACAACGTCGGGGTAAGCTTCATGCCGGTGCTCAAATCGCCAATGCGTGATGCGTCGTTTCGCGTCTTTTGCGGATTCCAAATCTCTTCATGATGCAGCGAAATCAAGATAGCATGCATTTTGACGCCAGAATCAAAAGTCTTTCCTACACTGTTCTTTCCAAACATTTATCCCAGCTTACACAACGGGGTACCGACCAAGAATGCAATCTGAATACAACCCCCCAGACAAACCGGGCCTCTCTATACGCCAAACGCTTACAGGAACATGGTGCCCATGACGGTCGCCACGGCGGCCGCAAAGCTGACGTACATCATGCCGTTGGATGCGAGGCCGGCAGCCGCGCTGTCGCCGTTGCCGCTGCCGCCGTTGCTGCCACCGCTGGAGCCGCCGCTGGAGCCCTCGCCGGTGGGCGAGGGGACACCGCTGGCGACGGAAGTCGTGGCAGTGCCGCTGTCAATGTTCCACTGAGAACCGTCTCCGGCGAGGCCGGGGCCATCACCGGCACCGTTCTCCATGTACTGTCACTGTGTCAGTAAAAGCAATTCTGATATCCATCATCGGATGACCTACCTGCTCGGCCTCCTCGGGCATTTGAGGCAGCAGGCTCTCGTTGACCTCCCACAGGGACGCGGAAGTCGGGCACGAGACGCCGTGAGTGGTGGAGTGCAGGGCGGTAGCGGCCGTGGGCATAGGCCACTTGCTGAGGGCGGAGGCAAAGTTGGCAAACTCAGGGAGCTCCTCAACCTTGTCGTTCTTGATCTCGATGATACCGTAGTTATTCTCCTCCATGGTGTACTCGAACATGAGGCCGCCAGAGTAAACACCCGTCATGTTGGAGTGCATCAGAGACTCAATCTCGTTGAACTTGCGCTCACCGTTGGTGTTGCAGCCATACTCGGACAGGAAGACAGGGATGCCGTAGTCGGTGAAGTTCTGAACCTTCTGGTTCCAGCCGGAAGTCACAAAGTCCGTGTTGCACCAGGAGTAATCGTTGAAAGCCCAGAAATCGCTGCGAGCATCATCGCTGCCGCAGTTGAAGTAGTCGGCGGCCTGCCAAATGTTTTCCGAAATATCGGCCGCAGAGTAGCCAACGGGAACCTGACGCAGGCCACGAGCGCGCATGTAGTTCTTGACATCCCTGGTGGTGGCCTTGACGTACTCGGCAGACGTGGTGGTGTTGATGGTGTAGACAACCTCGTTGCCAGAGAAGAAAACGAGCGTGTTATCGTACTTGGCAAACTCCTCCACGGTAGCGAAGACGGACTGGAGGTAGGCGGCGTTGTAACTGGGCTCGGGATCGTCACGGTTGATGGAGTAGTTAGGGCTGTTAAGGTCGGCCATCAGGTAGATACCGGCATCAGCAAGGAGGCCCATGCACTCGTCGTGGTTCTTGGAGTTGTCGAGACTGTAGATACGGACGGCGTTGATACCGAGGCGCTTGAATTCCGTGATGTCACGCTTGCATGTGTCGACGTCGGCGATGGGGTCAGTGTTCTTGCCAGAGCTACCGGGCTGGTAGTCAATGCCGCGAATGATGAAGCGCTCGCCATCGGCCCAGAAAGCTTTGGAAATGTTAGTTACTGGCGCATAGGATAACACTCTAGGACAGGTTCAGAGCAGTGGCGAAGAGAGAGAGAGATCCTACCATTGCCAGAGGCAGTAACGGCGGGGATGGCTCGCGCGCGGTGAGGAGCCTGACGGTTCGTCAGAGTCGGTGCCTCAGCAGAAGCGGAGCCAATGGCGAGTCCCGCGAGGGCGCATGCGACAGCGGTGGTCTTCATGTTGTGTTTGGTGTTGTGTTGCTTAATCAACAAAGATTAAATGATTGGTCGCAATCGCGAATGTTAAGGCGCGGGGTGAAGGTCCGTGATGGGGACGCAAAAAAGCGAAAGAAAGAACTGAGTAACAATAGGCCCCAAGCGAGTGAGGGACTAGTGGAGAAGAAGTAGGAACAAAGTAGCGATCAAAACTCCGTCGTCGTCGTACTCGGCGTCGTCAAGGTGATGGAATGACTGAAGATTGAAAGAGAGGGAGGGAAGGGCAGCGGCGGCGGGGGGGAAAGTCTCATGATAAACACGGAACTAAGGCTTCACAGGCGGGAAGGGCCAAACGGCCTAGCTGTTTGGGGTGGCCAAAGTTCCAAGTTCCTAGAGTAAACCGAATGTTGGCCAGTGGCACAGCTGATTAGGTTGTTGCGAATGGCCCTTGGACTGTTGGACACACACCCAAAACTCCCAGTTGCGCCCCCTGGGACGCGCAGACACCCCCGCTTGACACGAGCGTCTGAGGTGGCAACCAACAGAAATTGAGCGCTTGGCCGAGTCCCGAAGTAGCCTCTCGCCCTGGCGTCCCTGACGGCGTAATCCCTTTTGAGTAGTGTGTTGGATGGCATTGACGGCGTTGGTTGGCTGCGTGGTCGTGCATTGGGTATGAGACTCAGACATTTCCGCTTCCTGCGTGTGACGCCGAGACTCTTCATGCCTCTGGGCGGGCGATGTTACTTTGAGATGCCCGTCGGTCGGCGGACAGAGCTTGGTCGAATTTTGGTGATGGAAGATCCAGCGAGGGACTGGTCGTACACTAGACAATCTCTTGGCGATTGATTGATTGACGCCATGCAGACCTTTGTCGATCCGATCTTCCGCCTCCGACACTGACTGATCTGAAGGCTTCGACTCAAAGGCAAGGACGGGTTCCCAGGGTCCCAGGGCGAGACAACTTTACCAGGGGCAAGGGGGGATTGAAAGGGTGGACGGAAGCGTTGGACTTGGTCCCTGTCTAGGTTACGTTGAACACGATATTGTGCCGCCAACCGGCGTCAGCATGCAGCAGCCGAGATGACGAGAAGAGAGGCGCAGCAGATCGCATTTTGCAGTGATGAGAAACTTCAGGTTACCAGCCGGTCGACGGGGAGAGGACGCTGTTCGTTAGTGCGTTTTGATGGTTCTGGTCGTCTGGGGAGCTGCCGAATATCCTGCTCGAATGTATTTTTGGCGATGGTGGCAATGGTGGCAGAGGCTGAGTCTCGTATTTTGGTGGGGGAATCACTCAGGAATGGGGGAACGGCGAGTCAATCAGGGAGGGACGGCAAGGGGAAGGCCAGAGGGAAGAAAGAGGGAGGCTCACCAGGCACCGATCGATGAGTCAGCGATGGTACCTGGTCTTTCCGACTCCGCCTGCCCCTGCCTCTGAATTCTCCCCGATATTCTGCCGAATTGGAGTGCAACTGCCCCACTCACCCTGCCACCTAAATATGCCCCGCGACGCTAGGCAGGTGGATCTCGACTTTTGGCAATGACCCGAGTCGAGAAATTATTCCCTGTGTCAAATCGCCCGGCAGGATGCTGCGATGCGTCACCTCCACAACCCCTCGATTCCGAACCCTTCTCTCCCGCCACGGTTCCCTCGGCATCCGTCTCCGTCTCGCTAGCACAATGGCCTCCGAGCTCCCTACCGACAGGCGGCCCCTCGTCATCTCCGGCCCCTCGGGCGTCGGCAAGGGCACCCTCTTCAAGCTCCTCTTCCAGCGTCACCCCGACACCTTCACCCTCTCCGTCTCCCACACCACCCGCGGACCCCGCGCCGGCGAGCAGGATGGCGTCGACTACCACTATGTAACCAAGGACGCCTTCCGTGAGCTGGTCGCCCAGGACGGCTTCGTCGAGCAGTACGTTTCTGCCCGTCCTTAGTTGCGTCTTTCTATCGATCTACGTACTAACCCAGCCCAGCGCCCAGTTCGGCGACAACCTCTACGGCACCTCCAAGAAGACCATCGAAGACCAGACCGCCAAGGGCAAGGTCGTCGTCCTCGACATCGAGATGGAGGGCGTCAAGCAGGTCCAGAAGAGCGACATCAACGCCCGCTACGTCTTTGTCGCGCCCCCCTCGGCCGAGGAGCTCGAGCGCCGCCTGCGCGGCCGCGGCACCGAGAAGGAGGAGAGCATCCAGACGCGCCTGACTCAAGCCAAGGTTGAGCTGGCATACGCCGAGACGGGTGTTCACGACAAGGTCATCGTCAACGAGGACCTCGAGACGGCGTACAAGGAGCTGGAGGAGTTTGTTTACAAGGCATAGACGGCGCATTGGACTGAGCGAATACATCATTTCACAGCTTCTGAGAATCGGTTTATACCAGCTGCCTGGCTTCGTGTGGCAGCTTAGCGCTGGCAATTCATCCTCGCGGCACCGCACCCTGCAGTCTGCGTAGTTTGCGTCCCTACCTCTGCGGCCCCTCTCCTGACCCTGCGAAACTCGGCTTTCCTTTATAAGGAACATGCGTCCTAGGCCCCCCTAACAAGGCTGCGTAGCTCAGTGGTAGAGCGCCCAGGTTTCTTCCTCCTATAAAACTTTCCGCTCCCGCAGACCTAAAACCTTGTATGGTTATCTTCTTCCCTGGGAGGTCGGTGGTTCGATTCCACCCGCAGCCAAACTTTTTTCCTCTGCAGCACATTTTCAATCACCGATAGACTACAAATATCTTAGTCGTGGACGGTTGAGAACAAGGGTAGAAGTTATCGGCCAGCCGCCCACTTGCCCGTCAGCCATACTGCACATGCGCCTACCGATCCCAGCAACAGGAAGGATACACTGGCAGGAGACTTGCGCTGGAAAGGAACAATGGACTACACCCTGTTGTCAGATCCCGCACCAAGAGCACTGCCAAAGCCTCAAGCACGCCACAAAACTCTGTCTAGAAGCATGATAATTTTCCACCAGCTTTATAAACAACATAGTTCCTAGGCCCCCTAATAAAAGCCACGTAGCTCAGTGGTAGAGCGCCCAGGTTTCTTCTTCCCTAAAACCCATCCGCTTCCGCAGACCTAAAAACCATATATGGTTATCTTCTTCCCTGGGAGGTCGGTGGTTCAAATCCACCCGTGGCTATCTTTTTTTCGGATCACTGCCCAGACTCTTTACCAACGGGCGAGCTTCGAGGGCCAATGAATGAGACACTGGCTTCTGAAAGAATAGTCAATATAATCAAGCTTTCATGAGTGCAGTCCAAACCATGTCTTCATCCGAAAGGTCGGGTGGGGCTTTATTACCTTAGTTGAGGATGGCTATGTGTCGAGGTCGAAAAATGGACCGGCGAAGATCAAGTCTCGAGTCTGATGATGAATGTCACGGGAGTTTCCACCCTTGAGGATCTTAATGTTAGTGGTCCGTGCCCCACGCCCTGGGGTCCGTGCGCCCCGTCGCCTACTAAGTCCGTAGTTCCAGGCCCACCTGCCTGCCTCTAGGGGAATAGACACACACATCACTAGTTCTGTCCCTTTTTGCCTCTATAGGTTATAAGCCCCTAAAACGCTCCGCGTATTATCGTTACTACAACGATTTTTACACCTTTATTAAGAGCTTTATTAGCTCTATCGTTAGATATCATTTTCATCGATTTTAGTATAGTATTACAGGAGGTATCGTATCTCTAATAACTACCTATAAATTTTCGGCTCCTAGTAGCTAATTTCCGGTTTTCTCGCTACCTACGCTCGGCTTCTAATAGCTACCTTAAGCTACCTTTAGCTACTACTCCTTAATAGGCTCTAATACCTGACCCTTTATTATTATAGCTTCTTTAAACGCTTATAACGTTCTAGTACTAGTCGGAGAATCGAATTTCCGGGCTTAGTAACTTAACGTCACTATTGCCTATGAACAGGAGGACGTCGAGGAGTTCCTCGCAAACCCTGTTCCCGCACCTACTACCGTAACTACTAACGCAGCGCCGCAGAAGCTATAGAAGGCGAGACGCGCTACTACTATACGCCTCCTAGTTAACTCGATCGATCTAGTGCTTCTCGACCGCCTTAAAGGCGCTAGTTAGGATATCGCTAACCGGGACCCTTATAGCCTCTAGAACGTAGTTATTTATATAATTTCGAAGGTCTTAGAAGATACTGTCTGCGACCTTATTCGAGAGATCGGCACCCTCGAAAGCGGTAACTTTCCGATACTTTACGCCTTCCTCGTACGCGCCTAGACGCTTAAGAGAAGGCTCTGCGAACTTACTAGAGGCGACTCTCGCCTATATACCTACTACCTTCTAAATAGTATTAGGAGGCAGTGCCCTGCGTTATTCGAAAAGCACGCTACTACTACTAATATATAGTAGAATAATATAGTACGTAATATTAGCTATAAGGCTAATACGCAGGAATCTATATATACCTCCCTCGCCGTAGTATAGGGTTCTAGTAATCGTAGTAAGAAGAAGGGTAATTCTACGCCTAACGCCGCTCCTATAGCTAAGAGGAAGCACTCTACGTACTTATATTACCTTAAGGAAGGCAAGGAGCTCTTTAACTACCTGCCTATAGACTACTTTCTTCTCGAGAAGAATATACCCTCGAAGTAGTCTGCGGATATCCGCGAGAAAGCTATAAAAGCCGCACGAGCTTACTATTATAATACTACGTACCGAGAGTCTGCCTCTATTCCTAACGCCTCTAACGATAATAATAGGTAGGTCGTAGTAGCCTCGTTAGATATTACTCGATAGAATACTATTACCTATTCGGTAATATCCGGTTAGGCCTATACCGTAGCTAGAGCTCAGGGCCGAGATACTATTATCCTCGACTCTAGTAGTAACGTTAATATCTTTAATAACCTCTCGTAGTTCTCTGAATACGTCGAGAACGCCTACCTACCTCCTATTAACGTAGCGAACGGTTAGGTTATAAAGCCTCTTAGTATCGGTAAGGTATTCTTCTAGGTCCGTAATCCTCTTAATCCTTCCGTAGTTATTAATTAGGTTATCTCGGATATCCGATATCTCCTGGAAAGCCCTAGTAACCTTCTATTACTAGGCCTCTTAAGTACTAACGGAATTAAATACGACTATCGTACTAATTCGATAGTTTACGTTAGTAACGGCCTTCCTATTACGGCAGCTACTTAGATTTAAGGTATTATAGTTATGCCTACGACCCCCTTAAAGTTACTGCCGCTAGAGACTGCTTATAGTATAGCCTCCGTTACCTAGCTTACTACGAAGACCCGGGTGCCTTTTCGCGTTATATACGAACGCCTCCTTTACACTAGAAAACGCCGCGTTATCGATACTTATAAGAAGGTCGGTATCCTCTTCGATTAGCAGGAGGTTAGCGACTTCTACTATAAGGCTTATTGTCTCGGAAAAAGTACTAAGATCGTAAGCTATTCTATTCTTTATAAGGCTCTTACCCTAGGTTACGAAATCTTTATAGATCTTATTAAATTCAAGCCCTCGAGTCTTAAAGATAGCTTCCGTTATACCCTCTACCTAATCGATAGGTATAGTAGCTTCTACTAGATCCTATTTATAAAGACTAAGACTAAGTAGGAGTCCTACTTTACTATTAAGAAGTTTATTCGATACTTTAAGGCCTCTACTAGTCTGCCTATCGTCTCTATAACCTACGATAGAGGTAGCGAATTTAATAACCTCGAGGTTAAGCTAATACTAGCTAACGAA
Organism: Verticillium nubilum; assembly: GCA_002851675.1. NCBI lineage: Eukaryota > Fungi > Ascomycota > Sordariomycetes > Glomerellales > Plectosphaerellaceae > Verticillium > Verticillium nubilum. The sequence goes on from NMXI01000082.1 coordinate 47,330, forward strand.
GGCGTCGCCTTCCGACCCTTAGTACCGAATACTCTAGCCTAGAACGGCGCAGCAGAACGCGCCGGCCGTACTATTTCGGAGGGTACGCGTACTATTATTATCGCCGTAGGTCTCCTAGAGACTCTATAGCTATACGCTATAAAGACCGTAGTAGAAGTTATTAACCTACTACCTACGGCCTCTAACCCCTATAGTAAAGCTCCTTAAGAGCGTCTTACTAAAGCTCTCGGCCTACCGTAGTCCTATTAAACCCTATTTATTTAATACCTCCGTACTTATAGCTACGTTACCTATATTTATAAGAAGGGTATTCTCCGCCCCCCCCGCGCTAATAAGACTAAAGCACGCGCCTAGAAGGGCTTCCTTATAGGCTTCGATAGTCCTTACGGCTATATCTTTAACGTATACGTACTAGAACGCGAAGCTATTATTCGCTATAGGGATATACGCTTCTTCGAGGGCTAACTCCCTCCCGTACGAGATCCTTCTATAGAAATCGTTAAGTACGACGCTATTTTCGCCGACTACGATATCTCTGAGTTTATTAAGATTCCCTTTAATAACCGTACCCCTAAGCAGCTTCTTAAAGAGCCTGCGGATAGGGTTATAGCTAAGGTTACTAATTCCGAGACTATTAGGATTAGCTAATAGGAAGTTATACCTCTACCTAATAAGTTAATTCCCTCGATAACTTCGATTCCTTACCCTCTCTAAGAGAATAGCCTAGTAGCTTCTACTAACTTAGATACCTCGTACTCTAATAACTTTAAGGATACTATTATAGAACCGGACGAAGTCCTCCCCCTAAACGTAACCCGTTCGGAGTCCCTAGACCCTCTTACGGAGGCTTCTCCTCCGTCCCCGGAGCCTCGTACTACTACGGCGCCTCCGATCCGCAGATCTAGCCGCAACGCCCCGCACGTTAGAGGGTAGTATACTACTACCCGTATTAACGATAGCTTCTTAAGTAGCCGGGCTCTCCTCTTAGTAGAGTAAGCTACCTATTACGAAGAGGATCTCCTCGTACCTCCGTTAGAATAGCCTATTACCTATTCCGTTCTCTAGGCTACGGCTATCTCGTCGGATATTAACGCCCCGAAGACGATTAATACTACGAAGAATAGCCCTAACTAGCACCTCTAGAAGCCTGCCTTTAATAAGCAGATTCAGAACCTTCTCGACCGTAAGACTTAGTCCCTAGTAAGTCCCCTAACTAGTATTAAGGTCCTTCCGGGTATATAGGTACTAGATATTAAGACCTCGCCTTAACGCCTGCGAGCTAGGTAGGTAGTATGCGGAAACCGCTAATAGGGTAAATAGTCGGCTTAAGATCTCTACGCCGTAGTAGCTTACTCTATATCGGTACGCCTGTTTTTTGCCTTAGTAACGTACTTAGGCCTTTACTTTATAGTCGTCGACTTTAATAGCGCATTCCTCGCAGCCCCTGCCCCTAAAGGTAGTCGTATTTACGTTTAATAGCCCTATAGATATAAAGATAGAACTAATAGGGTTTACCTTCTTAATAGTACCCTCTATAGCCTCCGCGAAGCCCCCTTATAGTAGTTCTAGTTCCTGTTTAGTAAGTTAGAGAACCTTAGGTATACTAGTATAGCTGGAAACCCATGCCTTCTACGTAACGAGTCTACTAACGTTATTCTTCTTATATACGTTAACGACGTCGCTATCGCTAGACCCTCTTCTATAGCTATTTATAGCGCTATAACGATACTAAAGACTATCTACGACTTTAAGGAAATGCCCTCTATTAATAAGTTTATCGGCATGCACGTTATTTACGACCGCGCGGGAGGCTTTACTCTACTATACTAACGAGACTATACTTATAAGATCCTATAGCGTTTTAGCTTTAACTAGGCGAACGCTATTAAGACTCCTTAGGCTATAAGCACTATACTACCTCTTCCTAATCCTACCTATAATACTAATATTATAAAGAAGTATTAAGAGATAACCGGAGCCCTTAATTACCTTAGCTATAATAGCCGCCCTAATATTAGTTTTATAGTCTCGAAGCTCTGCGAAGGCAATAGTAGACTAACTTACGAGTACTTTACGGCCGTTAAGCGTATATTTTAGTACCTTAAAGGCACTACCTCGATAGGTATTAAGTATTATAAGGCTCCTAATATTGAGCTCTTTACTATAAGCGATGCCTTATACGGAGACTACGCTAGAAGGGTTTCTACGGGAGGATACGTTATCTTCTTAGCTAGTGCCCCTATCGCCTAGAAGGCTCGTAAGTAGTAGTTCGTTACGCTTAGTACTTTAGAAGCTAAATTTATTAACCTTACTCCTACGGGCATTACCCTTAATTAGATTAGGGATACGATTTCGGCCTTTAAGGTAGTAATTCTAAAGCCTCTTATCCTCCTAACTAATAGCTAGAATGCCCTCGTAATTGCCCTTAATCCACTAAACGCGGCGCGCACTCGTTATATCGATATTCGGTATAAATAGGTATAGGAACGTATAGCGGCAGGCGATTTCGAGCTTCGCTACGTGCCCTCTACGGAAATGCCTGCCGACGGCCTTACTAAAGGCCTTGGAATTAATAAATACGTCGAATTCGTGCGATAGTTGCGCCTCGTCGCCGCGACTAGATAAGTCTGCTAGGGTTCGATTCCTATTACTATTATTTTTTTTTTTAGGTTTCCTGTTTTTATAGAGGAATCCTGCGTTCTAATTAGTCGGGAGATAGTATTTTTAGAGTGCTAGAATTAGGGAAGTAGCCTGTTATAAGGTGCCTACGGGAAGCCCTTACGGCTATTATCAGCTGGCAGTTTTGCCTGTGGGGGGGTGTTAGTGGTCCGTGCCCCACGCCCTGGGGTCCGTGCGCCCCGTCGCCCACTAAGTCCGTAGTTCCAGGCCCACCTGCCTGCCTCTAGGGGAATAGACACACACATCACCAGTTCTGTCCCTTTTTGCCTCTATACTTAATAGTAAAGGATCCGCCGAAAACTTTCATCTTCCTTCTTGTTTCTCGATTGCGAGACTATCCCTTTGTATCAGCTCTGCCCGTCGCATGTTGACGTCAAGCCCGTCTCACACCGCAGATCGCAACCAAACGTTGCCGGATCCAAGTATGAACTTGTGAGGCATGCCTCAGGAGGATCACCAGTCAGCTTGGTGCATGACCTATTGCAGTGACAACAGTACTGATTATATCAATCTCCCAGGATATCAAACCACCTCATTAGATCAACATACAATTTGCCCATCCAACAGTCACTCCAAACCCCTAAGCCTTAGCCTTTTCCTTCGCCTCGTAGCTCGCCCCATCCACCCCGTTTGAAGCACCGTTCGTGGCACCGTTCGTGGTACCGTTAGTGACACCATTCGTCACACCTTTCGTCTCCTCGCCCTCATCCCACATAACCTTCATCGAGCATGGGAACGGCCAAACACCTCCCCAGTCCTCCCTCAAGTAAACGAAGAACCCGCCAGGTCTCGGCACCTTCTTCAGCTCGCCCTGCGGGCCAGGCTCCCTCCTGACGTTCCTCCTCCGGAACAAACCCCTGAACATCTCCGTTAGCGCGACCTGGCTCGCCTCGCGGCCGAGGCACGCGTGCGGCCCGAGCCCATAGTGGATATACGACCCCAAAGGACGGCGTGGGTCAACGGCCTCAGGATTCGGGAAGCGGGCAGCGTCGCGGGCGGCCTTGACAAAGCTGACGAAGACGCGATCGCCCTTCTTGATCTCGACGCGGCGCCCGTCGTCTTCGAGAATGGTGTCATCCACAGCCGCCTCGCGGTAGGCGCCGAAAGTGCCAGCGAGGCGAATGCCCTCCATGGCATAGCCGAGTAGGAGGGCGTCGTTGTTCTTGTTGGGCGGCTGCTTGGCTACAAGATGGATTTGGGGCACGTGGACAGCGCCGGCGGGCGAGAGGTAGTAGTCGACGGCTTGGGCAAACTAGACTCTGTTAATATCGTGTCATGACGAGATCGAAAGGGAGAAGGGACTTACAACTTGCGCCTGGTTCGGTACCATGGCACCTGCCGTCGGGAGAACCTGACTCCAAGCGATGTCGTAATTGTTGAGACCAGCCTTCTTGAGACCCTTGATGAGGTTTGTGCCGTACGCGGCGAGAGGGTCGTTCTTGTCTGCCTTGCCCGTGAACAGCCCGCGCATGCCCAAGCTTGTCGCCAGCTTGACATTCGTCTCGATGACCTTGCCCAGCGTCTGTGACGCCTCACGCGCGCCTTGACGCAGCGGGAAAGACTTAACGGGGTCCATGTCGAAGAAGATGCCGACGAAGATGACGGCCAATAGCTGGTAAAGCTCCTGCTCAGAAAAGACACCCTTCGGGTTGGCGGCCGTCTTCAGTGGCAAGTTGAAAACACGCGAAGCAAAGTGCACATGCGTGATGTTGCCGACGTCGCGGATGAGGTCGACGTGGCGCCGGCAGGGGTTGCCGAGGGTGTACGACTTCTCCTGGAGGAGCTGCTCTGTGATATCGGCGTAGAACTTGCGCACGGCAGAGTGCCAGTCGTCCTTGTACAACTGGCCCGCCATACATTGCTTCTGACCAGCGTGGAACTCGGTGTCGCCGGCGAGCATGAATTTGTGGCCACCCTCATCCATCTGAGCGCCCAGACCTTCGTGCCATGTGACCCGGTACTTGGCCTGGTTCTCCAGCACGTGCTGAGCTCCTCCGTAAGAGACGATATTGACGCGGAGGGGTGAGAACGTGGGCCGATCAAAGTTGAACTGGTCAACGCGGCCCAAGTCTGTCAGAATCTTGTGGTTCTCTGAGGGGATCACCATAGGATAGTGGGCGTAGACCGAGTTTTGCTTGAAGTGGTTCGGGAATGCGCGGATGAACAACTTGTAAAACACGCAACCGTGGTTCACCTTGAGGTCGTAATTAGCTTCATTGAAGCCCCAATTTGTCAGGTAGCGGGGGTTGTAGTCAGTGGTGTAGTGCCTGTCACCGCGCACGAGGCACACGGCGTCTGAGAGCACGACACGGGAGATAGTGTATGTGGGAGCGATGCCGACGCCCGGCACCATCGGGGACTTGGCCTCCTCGGCGACGATACCGGGGTACAACTCGACGTTGTCGGGCTTCTGGTATAAATTGCGCAGCGCCTCGGATACCTTAGGATCCGAGTTGATGTCCTCGAACTTATCATACGGCTTGAGACCGAAGTGCTTGCGGAACTCGTTGAGCTGCTGGTGTTAGCCTCAATCCAAATGAGGGATCTGAAAACAACTTACGCCGGCGACATTCCATTTCCTGGCTGACAGCATACCAAGGATCTCAACCGGACGCATAACCTTGGGTACGTTGCGTGCTCCGAAAGAACCAGCAGGGTCTTCGACGGACGAGCTGATGCAGTTGACAAGGTCATCATCGCTGAACTTGCCGGCCTCACCCCTCTTGAACCCGCCAAAGGTTCTCTCAATGGGATCATCCGGGATGGAACCTGTTCAAATTAGCGCCAGAAAGCAACAATGAACGGAAGACTCACGCTCATACTGGACGAAGATCCTGCCCATCTCTGCCGGCGATCGCTCTCCCTGGTGACCGCCCAAGATCTCACCATAGAACTGCTGAATCCACTTGTCATCTTTGTCCGAAATGCACGAGTGCCATCGGTAGCAGAGGTTAAACTCAGCCGAGACCATGTTTCCGGTACCCGACTCCGCTCCTTCAGCCGTATCAACTTGCATGCCAGACTCCTGCCTGGGGTCCAGCGTCCAGGTAGTGTTCGTGCGATTCAGGTTGACAATATTGCGAACATAATCCACGAGCGTAATGTTGATGTATAATCCTGACGTGACGAGCCTCGCCGTTTGGAACAGGTCATTGTCGTACTTCTTCCACGCCGCCTCCGCGGCTTCGCCCTCGAGTGCAGGCGACGGCGGCGTAAAGCGACCGCCCTCGTTGATGGCCGCTAAGTTCTCGGCGACATTGTTGTGGAAGCGGTTGAACATGATGAGCAAGACTCCGACGGCGGGGGGCATGCCAAGGAGACGCTTGTCGGCGAAGCTGTCGGCCTTGAGCTTGCCATCCTTGAATGTGCGAATCGTGTCCTGCATGTCTTGGTTGCTGCCGTACAGGGGCGAGAGGTCAAGGTAGGACGATGTCTTGGACTTGTTGATATCACGGAAGTCGGTCCAGAAAAGGTCTTGGCAATGTCAGAAGAGTTGACATCTGACTTTCAAAGCAGATAGGCTTACCGTGAATGATAATGGTCGCCCAGTTCCACAAGATCGAGGACACATTGTTTGGGTGCTTGGTGTACTCGTTTCGCGCAAAGATGGAGTCGAAGATCAAACCAGGATCAGGCAGAGCAGCAAGAGTCGGCTTCTTGGGTGCAACGGATCGCGCATAATTCTGCCCAGCGGCTCCCAGCCATGGGTACAGAGGGTTCTGTTCAGGTATCAGCAGTTTGGCAAGTGTCTAGAAGAGGAGTCGCCTCACGTTGTTCGAGCCGTCTGCTTGGCGATATTTGAAATCATCCCCGACAAAGAGCAGCGGCGGATGATCAAGTGAGTCCCACAGCTCCTCGATGAGCGTGTTTGTGAGCTTCTCGCGAATACTCGAGTTGTGCGGCAGCTTTGCCACCATCTGGATGACGTATTCCATGATCATGGTCTTGTCATCCTTGATCTTTTCGCCCTTGAGCTTGCCTTTGATCATGATCGCAAGTGTCTTAATGTCTATTTCATGTTAGTCACAGTAAAATACCACGCAGATGATACAACAAACCTCTCTTGCGGAGAGCCTTGAGGTTCTGGACGACGCCTGGTCGCGTAGGTACAACAGCGTAGGAGCCATCGCCATTGTCCTTGGGTAACGGCCGCTTGGAGGCCTGTCTCAATTTCATGAACTGGGCGAGCTTGCCACCCTTCTCGTCCTGGCCACCGCAAACATTGTCGCCAATCGGCTTGGCCTTCGTCTCAGCATTCGGTACATTGCCATTGACGGCAGGATTCACGCGCTCGGGCTGCGTAGAGGAGCCGCTCGAAGCATGGGATGCGTTTGACTCCTTCTTCATGGTGGTTCTTGACGCTGATGCGTAGGCTGCCATAACTTAGTTTGGAGGCCAAGGTGGATTATCTTCAACCTACATTGGTCGGCAGGATGTTCTGTATGTGTCAAATCCTAGTGAGTCCGTCGAGATATGTGTGTGGTCGAAATATGTCACGACGCGCTCAAGTGTGGCATCGACGTCAGCCCGGTTCGTTTTTTGTCAGATCAGGCCCGAGACCGTCCCATGGCTATGGCTACAGCCGCCTGTCATATATACTACCACATCCACCCCCATGCCCAAGACAAGATCTCAGAGACCTGCCGTATCGGCTGGGTACCCAGTACACAGCACCGCTCTGCCTGGGAGAAGGGAGCGACTCGCCGAGCCAGCTGAGACACCTGGAGCCACGATGCTTTTGATCCGTACCACCCCCGACATGCATACCAGCCCGACTCTTGACCACTAAGAAGCGTTTTCTTTGTAAAACAGCACCTCTGAACCAAGGGTGCGACCCGGGTTGTGCGATCTGCACTTGAACCTTGACGTGACGGATGGCTGCTTGGCACCAAGCTGAAGACACAGCTCGTCACGCCTCCCTCAATTGGCTGGTGCATGTGATTCTAGAGAGGGACATTGACGCTATTGGGCTCCGGCGCGGCCCGCCTCAGTCCTCGATGCAGTAATGGTTCAGCTTGGGCGCGGCAGTTGCTCTTTTCGACCAGCCATGCGTGATGGTGGCTTGCGCGGCACGCAAACGGCTGATTATGACTGGTGATCTCTGAAATTAGCTTGGAAGGGCTCGGATGTCTCCCTGATCCTGGCGATCCTTGTTGATCTTGGTAGATCAAGATATTCAGATCTATTAACCGAGGAGACGCTTTGCCGAATCCACGAGCCTGTTGACATTGGTCGCCATATTGCTGGAGCGCTGATCTGCACCATATGCTGACCGAAAGAGCAAATTTGAGGGGCTTGCCCTTCGAAACCGTGATACGCGACAAGCGTGGGGTTGGGAATGGGATTGGTGAAGAGCCAAGGAAATCACTAAGCTTTGAGGGTCAAAGTCAGGTAGGTATGATGTGCAGACGTTGTGCTCGTCAGAACATCCTCAGCAATAGGGCGAGGGCATATGCATGCTGCTGCTTTTGCTCGAGCTGGCCACGTTGAGCCAATAAAAGCTTTGTGAGACCCAAGGACCACACAGCCTTAGACCAAGGTGGTGCGAATGGACCACGGTGAGACAGATCTTTTTGCTTTTCCCTTCGCGAGTGCCCGCTGGCAAGCAACAACGACGCACGGACTGGGCTGCATTGGACAGGTGCGGACCGCCTGGCCTGGACTCAGATTTGGAGTTGTTCATCGAATTATCAACGCTTTTGGCGAGTTCAGTCCCTGTCGCTGATGAGCCTTGTCTCACGCGACTGGCTCTCGTGGCATACATATCTCGCGCACGCTCAAGCACGCGCGCCGTTGCTGCATTCCCAAAGTCAATGTGGATATCCCTCGCGCCGGCCTGGTTCGTGGGCGCTGGGGAGCCAAGCGAAAGGGCGACGTCAACTGTCTGTGACGGTCAATGACAGACAGGGTGGCCTGCCGCTGCCGTGACACCCAGGTGCCGTCCATTGAAGGGCGGAGATCACCTCCGGCTCAGCCAGCCACATGCGAAGATCAGCTCCATTGCATCGTAATCTCACCGGTGGGGTCAGATGTCCCTGGTACACGAGGCAGTCACCTGCGGCATGGTCTCGGGGGAGCATGCGCCCTGGCAGGCGGTCCTGGTATATCAAAGAGCGGAGGCCCGTCGTGGCGGGTGAACGTTGGAGCCGCCTGCGGGAGCGTGGAATAACGTTCGCTACTGAAGCGTGCTTAGTGCGAGGATTGCCAACTGCTACTCCTCATCAACACATTTTTTTTTTTTTTTTTGCGATGGCTCACGTTCTGAGCCAGCCCGGCATGCAAGAGAAGGGTTCAAGCGCTGCCATCGGTTCGATGAATCGCAACAACGCTAACCAACCTGTCGACTACTGGCACAAGACCAGAAAGCTGGTCTTATGCTTCGATGGGACTGGCAATAAGTTTCACGGCGATGAGAGCGACAGCAATATTCTGAAGATCTTCCGTATGCTTGACAGTTCTTCGGATAGCCAGTGTAAGCTTGATTTTCTGCTTGCCGAAGGGTCATTGCTGACGAGAATGCAGATCAATACTATCAACGTGAGTGATGCGCTGAAAATTATTGCTGGAACTTGCTACATTGATTGCGGCCCTTCCCAAAATCTGAAAAGACTTGCTAACGTCAGTGTCAGCTGGAATTGGTACCTACGTGGTCTCCGAGAACATCTCCCACACCGGGCTTCGGTCTCGGGCCAGCTCGTGGTACCAGATGGCAAAGGACTCGGCCATCGGCTCGTCCTTTGACCAGCATGTAGTTGGTGGCTACCGGTTCCTCATGCGTTACTACTCGCCCGGTGATGAGATTTACATGTTCGGCTTCTCGCGCGGCGCGTATGTGGCGAGGTTCTTGGCGGAGATGCTGGATTACGTCGGCCTTCTCGCCCACGGCAATGAGGAGATGGTGATCTTCGCGTGGAACGCCTTCTCGCAGTGGCAATGTCGGCGGGCCAACTCCACGCCTGAAGGTAAAGAAGACAAAGAAAAGATGTACAAGTTCCTGAAAGGATTCCGAGAGACGTTCTCCAGACCAATCCGGCGGATCCGATTCTTGGGACTGTTTGATTGTGTCAACAGTGTGCCGCGTTTCGAGACAGCGTGGATGCAGCGTGACAAGTTTCCATACACGGCTCGCAGCTCGGCAAAGATGATCCGACACGCCGTAAGCATCGACGAAAGGCGCGCCAAGTTCAGACAAGACCTGATTTACCAGGAGAAAAAGAAGTGCAAAAAGTCGAAAAAGGACGCCCTGGGCCACTCTCTCATGGAGAAGAACCCCCTCAACGAGAAGCTGCAAGGTTTTCAGGAGAAATATCGACCAGGAAAGCGTGTCGCCCTTGATCCGAATGACATTCCCACCAGCGCTGGAAGAGGTCGGGATGCTACGACAGAACAACAGGTTGATGATGCGGATCATCCTGTTCGATACCGGAACCGTTCACGATCGAGGTCGCGAGCCACGAGCCGTGGCATGAGCGACAACACATCTCTGGCCTCCAAGACTCCCATGCCTGACGTTGGTTACGACTCAGATGACGATGAGCAGGACATAGACGAAGTGTGGTTTGCGGGCGGGCATGCTGACATCGGCGGGGGTTGGGACGTGGTCCCCGGCAAGAAGAGCGCGAGCCATGTTCCTCTGGTGTGGATGGTTAGAGAGGCGATGCGAGCCGGGTTGAATCTGGACGTACGGCAGCTCGAAGAGATTGGCTGCATCGAATGTGCGGATGACCATGACGGAGGATGTGAGCCAGGCCATGTCGACATTCCCGAGATCCACATCGATGCGCCGTCCCCCAGCGTCTCTTCCCCGGATGTGCCGCAGGAAAAGACACCTCCCGCTAGCGATGGGAAGTCCAAGTTCGAGGAGATGCTTCGGGATGCTCACTTGTCGGATCTTCACGACTCTCTCCGGTTCGGACGAGGTGTGCCGCATGCGACAGTCTGTGGTTGGCGCTTCATGGAATGGATGCCGTTTCGCCGGCTAGACCTCAAGCCTGACGGTTCGTGGAAGCCGATCAGATGGCCACTACCCCGCGGAGAGGTTCGCGATATTCCAGAGAATGTTCGCGTACACGGAAGCGTGATTCGAAGGCTGGAAATGGATCCCACGTATCGGCCTGGCAACCTCATTGTAGGGGGGGGCGGCCGCGGTGTCAGGGTGGCGCCCGAGAAACATGGCATTGGAGATTGGATGTGCGTCAAGGGCAAGGGAGATCCCATCGAGGAGATCTGGGTGAGGAAGAAGAAGAGCGAGACGGACGAGTCATGAAGTGGTCGTGAACTGTGATGAGGTGAGGGGTAAGAGGCGACGAGTGAAGGAGGGACAGGCGGAAGGCATCAAGGGCAGGCAGCGTTGAGATTGAGGCTGATAATGTCCTGATGGCGGAAGGATCCACCACTCTTAGTGCACCTTCCTACCCCAGGTAGTAATACGCCCCAGCCGTGTTGGCTTCGGGCATTAAGCTTCAAGTGCCGACAGCGACCGCCTGCTCAATATGTGGCTAACCTGCGATGAGTGCGCCACAATCTAGTTGTGGTGGGTACCCCGCAGCGATCCGCCAATGATTGTGGGGTCGAGCACAAGGATTCGAGCACGCAATCGACGAGATGGACACCAGGAAGGACGGATGCGGGAGGTGCCACCAGAAGGCGTCGCTGCTATAAGAGCGAGCCGACAGGGCAACCCAATTGTAGTTCGTGGCTCAGCATTCATCAATTGGCATCCAGACAGGACATCAACTCTCAAGCCTGTTCTCGGCAGATTGGATTATTAGGAAACATAGTTTGAGTATCAAGATTGCTCTTTATTCTTCTTCGTAATGAGACTTCTTCTCAGTTCGATTATTAATGTTAAACCACAATCATTACATACAGCTGTGAAGCCCAAGAACGAGTTCGTGTACCCATATCATCGCGACGGACGTCGCCCACCACTGAAAAAAGTCGCGATAAAAACAAAAACATACAACACCAGGTATTCGCTGGTGGTCACCCACCCAACTACTGATCCGGCCCTTACTGGTTTATCGATGGGAGAGCGGACGGGATCCCGAGCTTTCCAGTAGGTATGGTCGTATGTGCTTTCAAGGACGGAAACTGAGCTACAAGACCTCCGTGACGGGACAGACAACAGGGGATCCGTGGGAACCAGGGCTGACGCGGCGGACCAAGCAAGCAAAGCTTCAATGCATCAAAGTGGGAAGAGAACAACCCGAGAAACGAAACTCAACATCTCACCAGGGTCGATGGACGAATATGGTTGAGTTACGACGGCAAATAATGTACTAATCAGAGACGTCCGGGTTCAAGACGAGAAAACCACCCGGCCCCTAGTGATTCACATATGTGACCATGAACAGACAAGAGCATTAGCCCTCTGACCTGGAAAATCAAACCTGAGCTCCTTCGAAACATTCTTCAAGCGTGGCAAAATTGAAGCCATCCGATACTGGCACTTGAGGTGGAGCCCAAGATAATTTCCTAACAACCTCCAGCTGGGTTACTCTGACCTCGCAGCGCAGAAAGAGACCTTCAGCCCAGTTCTCGGTTGTCTTGGGTTGATCTATATACCACTTTAAAGTGCTCCCGCTTCTAGCCACCGGCGAGATCCTGAGCTGATGCTTATAGACGAAAGAGTTGATGCAGTCGAAGATCAGCTGCCCGTACTTGAAATGCATGATGAGACCTGGATCTGCCTCGAACCATACATGCTGAGGCCTTCGAAAATATCAAGGGTTGGTCTTTGCTGAGAGAGTTCCTAGAAGGGTTTCTTGGGTTCCTGTGAGAGTCGGCTTTGGCTTGACAGGTTCTAATGTGGTGTCGGTGCTCGGTGATGATTTGATGGAGGACATCGTCGTGGAGCACTTGGTAGAGAGTGGAGAAACAACACCTGTGGTATAGTGCACGACACGGAGGAAGGGGCCTCGTAAGTATGAGTGTGAGCTACTATTAGAGCAAGCGGCCATGTTGAAGGGCACACAGGACCTTATTAGTATCTTTCTGGGTTCGAATCATTCCATCACAAGTTGCCTTAGACACAGAGCTCAGTACTGTCACGCGGCTAGCTTCCGCCTTCTAGCCAAAGAAGCGGCCGATGGCGTCTTTGAGACCCCCCGAACCATGCGGCCAAGTTTGATTTTGAAAACAGCAGTCAATGCACAAACAAATCGATACTCCGAGTGCCGCCCTGCGGCATCGTGCGAGGGAGATCCGCCAAGAATCAAAAGTCCTGATTTCATTGCTCAGTGTTGCCTTGCGTGAGATGTCAATGGACGCCACCAGTAGTTCTTTTGCCTATATAGGACTCCCATTGGCGTTATATAAATCATCATCATCACCAGGAATTCTTGGCCATGGACACACCTAGGAATCTATGGACACTTCTGAGTCCTATCTTAATTTGAGACATATGGAGATGCAAGAAAACCAAGCCATTAAAACCACCGTCGCTAGCTCTTGCTAGCACCATGACGGTTGATTGATCAAGCTGGGGTGCGCAGGCTCTTCGAGGCCTTGAACGCAGAGGCCCCTGCTGTGAGACAACTTTGCTCGAAGTTAAGGTAACCACCTAAGGGAAGGTACCTTAGGTAGGAAGGGAAGGAGCCGAGTCAAGAGATGGGGAGGTTTCCAAAATTCAGTGAACAGTCCAGCAAGAGATCTAGATCCCGCGTCAGGTGAAGATACCTGATCGTGGCTCTGGAAATGATGTTTGACGGAATCCGCTTCCACGAAGCTGAACTAGTATTCTCGTGACAGCATGCCGGACATCGGCCCGAAACCATGTCGGCTAGGCCTAGAAATTGATGATCGAGACATCCTTCAGCTGACCGTCTCGAGATCCTAGACTGCAGGCTTTCTCGCGTCGTTGATCGTTGCGGACGCAGTCAGCTCGACCAGGGCTGCGCTAGGCAGATGAACTGGATGGACCGCGCCACGCGATGGGAGGAGGAACCCTGAGAAAAGCGGCGAGCACGCTAATCCTTCCTTGTGCATGAGACTGGCCAGGGTAAAACTCAGAATCTTCAATGAGATCGTCGCCAAGATCGGTACGTACCTCGTTGCGAACCAATCTACCACCCATTCCTGCCCCCAAAGCCCATCAACAACAACAAGAAAGAGCCTGACCGCCCCTGGCCAAAAGCGCGTCTTTTCGTATCTAAACTGCCTGACCTGCCCTTTCTGGAAGCTTTCGGCAGGCCCGTCTGATCCTTCGGCGCATGACTTGCCCCGAGCCGAGTGGGGATGACAGAGAAACTGCCATGATCCTGGCTCGCCCCAACCACAAGCTACAGCAAGCACCGAACACCACCCACAGTCTTTCGCGACTGGCTGCTGACTGCTTCTCTGCAGGCTCTGATACTGCATGGCAAGAGCCTGTTGGCTGTTTGTTTGAACCCTGAGGACAGGAAGGCCCCAAGCCTTAATCTTGCGCGACGTGCCACAACGATGGCGTGCCAAGGAGCTCTCTTCCGTCAAAGTATATGATCAACGTTGCACCGCCGCCTTCTTACCAAGATGAAGGGGGGTTGGTCTTCTGTTCTTTCTTTTGAGCACCATTACTCCTACAGCTTTGTTCGCTGACTCCTCTGACCTGACCGGTCTCACGAGGAGCCGTTGCCCTCGGTTTCGTTCCCTCAATCTCAGCGTGAATAGCATCGCATCAACCCCACCCCCCCACCCCCCCCCCTGAACAGCTCGAACCCACCATGGCCGACAAAAAAGATACCCCCGTATCGCCGGGGCATGTGTCTCCCCCGCCTGTCTACAACCCTTCCGACAGTGACAGCACCAGGCATCGCGAAGTCTACGCTTACACCGAGGATCGCAAGATTGGCGTCACCGGCGCCGTCTTCCTCATCTTGAATAAGATGATTGGCACAGGCAGTATGTCCATGTCCCGGGTACCCCTCCACTGATCTTGAGCTCACCACTCCTAAAAGTCTTCTCCACGCCATCTGGCGTCTTCGCAGCGACAGGCTCGGTCGGCATCAGCCTTATGCTCTGGGTCATTGGCGGCATCCTCACCATGTGTGGTATTAGCGTGTTCCTCGAATTCGGTCTTGCGATCCCGCGATCTGGAGGAGAGAAGAACTATCTCGAGCGGGTGTACCGTCAGTCAGCCTGAATACGCGCTTCTGAAGCCGTGAATCGCTAACGTCACCACTAGGCCACCCAAAGTACCTCGCGACGTGCGTCCTAGCCTCCCAGATGATCCTGCTCGGTTTCTCTTCCGGCAACTCTCTGGCTTTCGGACGATACGTTCTCTTCGCCTCCGGCAGCGAGAGCCCTGACGGCTGGGCAGCTCGCGGCATCGCCGTCGCCTGCGCAACATTTGCGACCTTCATCCACGCCGTTGCTCCGAAATGGGGACTGCGCCTCATCAATGTCCTCGGCGTCTTCAAGGTCGTCATCCTCCTCTTCATTGTTTTCTCAGGCTTCGCCGCTCTCGCCGGCCACCGCCGAGTTCCCGACCCGGACAACTTCAGCAACGCATTCCGCATTGAAGAAGGAGATGGATACGGCAACGGCGGCGCGTACGGATATGCGACCGCCCTTCTACGCGTTGTGTACAGCTACAAGGGCTGGGAGAACGCGAACTACGTCGTCGGCGAGCTGAAGGATCCCAAGCGGACTTTGTCCATTGCCGCGCCTCTAGCTGTCGTGGGCGTCACGATTCTCTACGTTCTCGCCAACATTGCTTACTTCGCTGCCATCCCAAAGGGCCAGCTCGCTACATCGGAGGCCCTCGTCGCCGGCGTCTACTTCCGCAACATGTTCGGTGACAATGCGGGAACACGAGTCTTGCCCGTGTTTGTCTGCATCTCCAACCTCGGCAACGTCCTCGCCGTCAGCTTCGCCCACGCCCGTCTCAACCAGGAGTTCGCCAAGGAGGGTCTCCTTCCCTTTAGCCGCTTCTGGGCCTCTAACCGTCCCTTCAACGCACCCGCACCCGCCCTGTTCCTGCACTGGATCGTTACCGTCATCGTTCTCGTCGCTCCGCCGGCCGGTCCCGCGTACAACTTTATCGTCGATCTATATACTTATCCCGGAGCGTGGATCCTGGCTTTCGTCTGCGCCGGCCTCATCTACTTGCAGTGGACCGAGAAGGAGAACTGGTCGTCGCCTTGGCACACGTATCTGCCCATCTCGGTCTTGTATCTCCTGGCCAATGCGTTCCTATGCATCGTGCCCTTTATCCCGCCGACGGGATCTTCGGACCCAGATGGATATCCGTACTATGTTTTTCCCGTGGTAGGCGTCGGTGTTCTGCTTCTCGGTGCTTTTTGGTGGCTCTGCTGGACGAAGGTCTGGCCTGCAATTGGGGGTTACAAGGTCGTGGCTACCAGAGATTATGACGAGCAGGGACATGAAGTCATTAGGTACAAGAAAATCAGCACGCGGGGGCACGTTGGACCAGTGGACTGAGCGGGGGGGTAATGCATGACGAAGGATCACATGCCACACGTGACCTTCATCGTCGTATGATTATGTATTCACAGCTACATTACTATTCATCGCGAATCCTAAGCACGACCGCTGCTGGTACCATCCTCAGGGCCAGGAAGTCCCTCATCATCGCCAGGCTCACGGTAAGAACCATCAGGCTTCGCCGAGCGCGTGCGCTCGTCTAGGATGTTGTCTGTATCGATGGCATCCTTGTCATCGCGTTCTGAAAGATTAGTTCATATAGATGGCTGTTCTCGCCAAGTTGACGTACCAAGCTGTGCGTCCGAGTCGGCAGTGTTCACATCAATGGGATCTTCAACCTTGGCGTCATCCGACTGCACGGAGACGGGCTCACGGGCTTCACGAGAGACGTAGTCGTTGTCCTTGACGTCGACACCGGCGTCGTTG
This sequence comes from Verticillium nubilum, assembly GCA_002851675.1. Taxonomy (NCBI): domain Eukaryota; kingdom Fungi; phylum Ascomycota; class Sordariomycetes; order Glomerellales; family Plectosphaerellaceae; genus Verticillium; species Verticillium nubilum. The sequence goes on from NMXI01000082.1 coordinate 63,860, forward strand.
TTGTAATTGTCAGACATGGTAATAATGGTTTTAAGTCGAGGTGATTTGGCGTGTTGTATGTACTGTACGAGAGGATGTATGGCTGGTGTTGTTACTTGCTATTGGGGACGGGACTGACTAGATTCAAGATCATGTTGGGAGCATTTTCTCCCCTTCATATACCCAAATTCCCCTCCATCGAGCTCGAGATCGCTCAGTATGGCGGCATGGTTGATGATGTCGGTTGACTCAGATGCCGCTAATTGATCGTTCTATGACGCTCTGATAAACGCCCTCGACGTGTTGCAGGCACGTCCGTGGTTACACCTGGAGCATTTGCTCCTTGCGTCTAGGGAAACCGTACATAGGGATGAAAGAAGGATGATCAAAGTGGTCGGTAATCTCAGACCGTGTCGGCCATAGCAAGAAGAACCGATTGGGCGCGTTCAGGTCATGATGCGTTGATGGTTGACGGGTTGATGTCGCTCGTTGGTGGGAGTCGGCCACCGAGAGGAGCTTCGTCTTCACCGAAAGGAGCTTCGTCTTCACCGAGAGGAGCTTCGTCTTCACCGAGTGCATCCCGGTATGACGTCAGCTACATTTCGAGGAGGAAAGGAGGCAGCCGGTAATGCGGCCGCCGAGCAATGCTCAGCCTCTCCACATTTACATCACTCCGTGCCGAACGTAACCAACCTCTGGTGTCTGTCTGTCTGCCCTGTATCTGTCTGCCCCTGCCCTGCCCTCCCTGCCCTCCCTGCCTAGAACCAAAGCCAAGGTTCCCGCAAAAGCGGATGACCTTTGGAGCCATGTCTCTTAAGACTGCTGCTGTGGCCCTGATCGAGTACCTCCTCCATCCCTTTACACCAGGCTGATCGCATCGATTGTGTGACGTCCACCACAACGAATACACTCGTCACTATCATCCGCCCTGACATTCGCATCGAATTATCGGCATTCTCCATCGAACCATCGACCATCGACGCTCACATCGATCTCTCGATCTAAAACAGAACACCAAGCAAATCATCCCCTAGCGCAAAAGTCTAGTCACCTAGTCACCGCCTATCTTAGGCACCTCGCTGAACACAAGCACCTAACAATGTCAGCCCGCCACCGCCGCCCCTCCCCGGATGACTACGACGACTACGAAGGCCTTCCCCGCCGCTCCTCCCACCGCGCACCCCGCCGCGCACCCCCCTCCTACAACTCGGACGACTACGACTACGTCGCTCCCGACCACGACCTAGACCGATCTCCCCCGCCGCCCTCCTACAACAACGACTCCCCGCCCCCCCGCCGCCGCGACTCTCGCCGCTCCGCTCCCGCCCCGGCCCACGCCCCCCCGCCTCCCCGCGCCCGCTCCCTCGACGGTCCCACCCGCCGCCCGACGCGCAGACGACGCGACAGCTACAGCGACTACTCCTCCGACGACTCGGACGAGTACTACCCGCCGCCGCGCAGGTCGCAGACGCAAAAGCAGAGGCAGCCGCCCGGTCGCGGGAGGGGGTACTACCCGCCTCGCGCGGGCGATAACCGGCGCCCTCCGCCCCGTGACGAGCCGACCGGGGACCGCGGGAGCAGTCGTCGGCGGTCGTCGTCGACGTCGAGCAACAAGGACAAGATGATGGCTGCTATCGGGCCGGCGCTCGCGGCGGGGGCGGCCGAGGCGTGGAGGATGAGGAGCCAGAAGGGGAGGTGGGTTGAGAAGGCGCCCAAGGTTGCTACTGCTGCTGCGGGCGCGGCGGCCATTGCTGCTTTCAAGAATAGGGGGGACGATGGCGGGGATGATCGGAGGAGTCGGGACAGGTATGATGATCGGTATGATGATCGGAGGGGGAGGAGGGAGTCTGAGGAGGACTCGGGGTTGAGCAAGAGCGGCATGTTGAAGAGTATGGTTGGGGGGTTGATAATGAATCGGTTCGCGCATGGGTCGAAAAGGTGAGGGCCGTAGGGATGGTTTATGGAGGGCCTTGGATTTTCGGTCGGGTTTCTTGGGATCCTTAAGGTGCTGTTTGGAGAGCACATGAGGATACATGTTAATGAGGTGCCACCGAGTACGACGATATAGATGAGGACTACATGATGAGCTGCACAACCATCGGGCGTTGGGATTTCAATACACTTCGCATTCTGTTTAATAATTGACGATACTGTGTAAAGAAGAATGGTCAAAGCAGAAATAAGGCCAAGCTCTTCATCCGATGCTGCAATTCAGCTGGGCAACCACCCATGGATGTCACTGGTCATAATCCCTACTCATTGCCTTCAACGAGAGCGGCGTGGCAGCGCTTCAACAGGACGAACGAACGACCATGTAAACCTCTTCCATCGAGCCCTTCAGTAACAATACACCTCCATTAGCTACCTCAGTAAACCACACGCCTGTCAATTACACCTTCAACACCGACGTCGGTTCGGCATCGCGACATTTTTGCCGTCAGAGTCGTGCTCTCTATCGGCAGAACACACCTTTTCACCGAATCAGGAACCCCCACCACTCGGCAAAAAGACACGCTTCGCCGAAAGAAGCACACCCTCAATTCGAACCCACAACCTGATCGCCACAAAACGACTCAGGGTCCAAGGTACCCAGTAGCTAAACTGGTTCGGGCAGCTACACAGCAGGGTAAAAACTGGAGATGGCTTCGCGGGACGCCATCGGGACCCGATACCGGCTGGCGGTCGCTGATTTATGCTGCCCATAAGTCGCCTCTTCTGTCACAGGGCGAAAGACAAACATTTCGACCAAACATGCATCACAGCCCTTGACAACATCTCACAACAGATTGAAGCAGAGCAAAGGCGACAACCCGACTGCAGCAAGACCCAGAGCATCAGACAAATATCACGGCACATCCCCAGAGAGAAGATGCCCCACTTCGTCGTCCTCGGCGCCGGCGTAATCGGCCTCTCCACGGCCTTGACCCTCCGTGCCCGCCACCCCTCATCCCGCATAACCATCATCGCCGAGTACTTCCCCGGCGACTACCACATAGACTACTGCTCCCCCTGGGCCGGCGGAAACTGGTGCTCGGCCGCCACCGACGACGGCCTGCTCGAGTCGTTCGACCGCTTGACCTATGAGCGCTTCGCCGCCATCGCGCGTGACGCGCCCGAGGCTGGGATCCAACGGTCGCCGCTGCGCATGATTTTTGATCAGAAGATTGAGGACGCCGGGATCCTGAGCAAGGGCACGGGGAGGCTGTGGTATGATGAGCTCGTGGGCGGCGTGGTGCCCATTGGGGAGGCCGAGTTGCCCGAGAGGGCTGCTTTTGGGCTGGATGTGCCAGAGACGTTTGTGCTCAACACACAGATCTATCTGCAGTGGTGAGTCTCTTATCCCTCTTGTCTCCATGTCTCATGCCCCATGCACACCAACTGACAAGCCAGGCTCCTCGAAAAGTGCCGTCAGGGCAAAGTGACACTCGACCGGCGCCGCGTGACGCACATCCGCGACGCGCGCATCGCCGAGGACGTGACGGCCGTGATGAACTGCACGGGTCTGGGCTCCTACTCGCTCGGCGGCGTCGAGGACAAGTCGATGTACCCGACGCGCGGCCAGACGCTCCTCGTCGAGCAGCCTCTGCAGCCGCTGAAGAGGATGTACTTCCGGTCGCCGCGGCGCGTGGACAATGACACGACATATGTTTTCCAGAGGCCGATGGCCGGGGGGGTCGTGCTGGGCGGGTGCCGGCAGGATGGGAACTGGAGCGGCGACGTGGACGGGGAGCTCGCCGAGGACATCAAGAGGCGGTGCTGCGCGCTTGCGCCGGACTTGGGGAGACCGGAGGATCTGAAGGTAATCCGGCAGGGGGTTGGGCTGAGGCCTGGGAGGAAGGGGGGGCCGAGGGTTGAGGTCGAGGGGAGGGAGGGAGGCGATGTTGTGATTGTGCACAATTATGGGCATTCTGGCGCGGGGTACCAGGCGTCTTGGGGATCTGCGGATCATGGCGTCAAGTTGCTGGAAGAGAAGCTCGGTTTGGGATTGGTGGCGAAGCTGTGATACGGAGTTGATTTCGCCTGGGAACGGTGTTTGTACGGAGTCAGGTCCGGCATGGAGCTTGAGTCCGAAACGGAGATGGGTCCGGTATCGAGGGGTTTTGACGTCAAAGTTCGCTATGGTCCGAGCTCGCCGTTCCCAGGGCTGTCAAGAAATGACGGAAGAATTGCCAGGGATTACGAAACGAATGGAGAAGATCAACCCAAGTAATGTAGCGACCGTGGAAGTTTCCTCCCCTGATGTTAGACCATGATTGGACAATGCGAAATCGGTCCTTGTGTCCGTGGGTGCCACGCTACATGTCATGCTAGGGACCCATTAGCGTGGCGGAAGGACCGGAGACAGGTCCGGTTTGTTGATCCTGTGCCTAAGATGGTCGTCATGCCTTAGATCAGGATGACAGGTGAGCGTCAGGATGAGGACGAAAAGAAGACGAGGAGGATGTAACATGGGCATGTGGGAAGTGGTACGTCGCTTGTCGAATGTGGAATGGCGAATGTGTAGTGACATCACCTTTTGTAACCCTTTCAGGTACCTACCTAAGGTAAATAGGTACGTGACAGGAAGGAGACCGAGGAAACCACGCAAAGTTGTCCTTAGTCATTGTTCGGCCTGCTGGCTGGTGGTGCGAATACCTAGCGACATGATTTTCTTTTAAAATAGGGAAAATTCTAGAGGGCCCTTGGGGGCGTTTTGCAGAAAATGTTGTTTGCAAATGCCTGTTGAGTTCATGAAGCCTTTCCCTTGCATCTGACGACGGTGTTGAGCCAGCCCAACAAATGATATCAAACTGGCCCAGTACACTTTCCGAGTCTTTCCTCTGTACACCTCCGCGTAGCATTTCCATGTGGGTCCGTGGGCTGGTTTATTAATCGGGGCCCTATATGTGGGTCCGAGGCATAGTATCCACACACACCAGCTGATGAAGTCCACATCTTCGCCCGCCCATGCCCAAGGTTACAGGCCCCGAGGCCCCCCCAGCTCCTAGTTCCAACCTCGAACTGGAAACGGTAACCACCTCCACCACCTCCACCACCTCCACCATCTCCGCCACCTGCCCGCCAAATCCCAAGCCCCAAACGACGACAACGCCTGTCATCCCACCCTCGGTCACATTCATCGTCGTCTTCCACTGGCTGGCGCATTGGAGAAGATATGACCATGATTCGGCACTCCCTCCGTGTGCCTGGCCTGTCTGACTGGGTTGATCCGTGTAGGAACCACGTCATCGCCTCATCACGCTGGACCCTGACCAGCATGAACCTGCCAGCCGCTCGTCTTTCGGGATCCCACTCACTGCCTGGCTGGTGGAACACCCCAGAGCGTTCTGGTCGGTCTCTTGTCCGGGCCTGATGCTTGTCCTTGATAAGGTCGACAAGGTGGTCGTGGCGCCCCCCCCCCCCCCCCCCCCCCCCCCCCCGCGACAAATAACTTCACACAGAACACAGCCTGCTTGACAATCGACCATCCCTCGCACCATCGGGCACATCAAAGACAAAAAATACGATAAACACCTCAAAAAAAATTACCAGAAACATCACACAGCTCGTCATGACGACAATCAAGGGCGCCTCGCCGTCGAGCCCCTCATCGCAAAAGCCACGCATCTGCACTCGCGAGGCTTGCGATACATGCCGCGACAAGAAGGCAAAGGTATGTCTCAGTTGCTGAGCTCCGTCTTGGTCTACTTGCCACCCCTTCAGCACACATGACTGACTTGTTCTGCAGTGCAGCGGCGGCAAGCCATGTACCAGATGTGCCCAGCGCAACATCGACTGCATCTATGAGAGCCGCAACTATCGCACGAAACGAAGCTTGCGTGATGAGATTGCCACTCTGAAACGGAGAAACCGGGAGAAGGACCAGGTCATCGAGGGCCTCCGGCACGAACATGAGCACGATCAGAAGTATGACCAAAAACAAGACCAAGGCCAGTTTGCCCTGCCGTCGCCGCGGAGCTCCGTCGTCAGCACGCAAGACCACCAGTCAGACTCGACGACGTCTCCCTTGTCGCAGCAAGAGTCTCCCTTCTTCGATGCCGACAGTGTGCCTGACGCCAGCAATGGCTTTGTCGGTCTGAACGCCGGGTCTAGCCAGATGGCCTGTGACCTCTTGCAAGCCGAGTCTACCGTGTCGCCACAGGGCGTGCCGGTCCTCAACTCCAGCAACGCGCATACCAATGGCTATGACCCTGGATTTTACCTGCCCTGGAGCGGATTCGACCAGACCCAGGTTCCCAGCTACCCAGCCCATCCTGGAACAGATCGCTCTCTCTCGTTTGGTACCGAGGGGCCTTCTATTTCTCAAGACGTTGATCCTATGTTCACCCTTCATAATCCTGATGCAATCCGCATGGGCAGTACCATGGACATGCCGCAGATGGAGCCCCACCAAACCTGGAATGCCTATCAGCCCAACCCCCTAGTCGCTCCCGCCTCTCAACCGGGAGGCACAACAGACACTGCACCAACGCCCCCTCTGTCACCTTTTGCAATGGCCGACTCACAATCCGCCCCCGCACCTGCAGTCGAGAATCGACCCGCGTCCCGGGAGCGTCACCGTCTCGCCTCGGCCCGCAACTGGCGCAAGCAAAAGACCGCAACGGCCGACCTGCAGGCCACGAAGCAGCGCGTCGAAGCTGAGCATACTTCCCTTCAATCCCAGTACGCCGAGGTCGCCGAGCAGGTGCGCTTCGTGAAGAACGCCCTCTTGACCCATGCCGGTTGCGACGATCCGGCCATCGGCCGGTGGCTGGAGAATGAGGTGCGAAGTGTGGGCGGCCGACAACAGGCGAGGCCAAAGGAGCATGTCAGACACAGTACTGGGAAAAGGAACCACGCTGATGGAGTAGGAGAGGATGGCTCTGAGAAGAGCAGGAAGCATGTGAGCCGTGCGTAACCCACGATTGTTCTCGGCGGGTGACGGTTATCGATTTACGGCTCTTAACTTTTCTTCACGACGACGTCTGTATTATTCTGTGGCTTTTCACGGCTCACGGGATGAATGGACGACTACCCACTGGACACGATCCCTGTGGTTCTCGATAGCGATCGGCCGGCGAGCCATAACTTCACGACCACTACTCAACTTCCAATTAATCAATTCGCAAACCTCTTTGCTGGTGACACTGTGCAAATGCTAGTCATTGCCAGGCTTGGCAATGTCAGAAGTGAGCTTCTAGAAATGTTGACACCGCCCAGGGCCCAACGCTGTTCTAGGCCTCTCGCTACGTTCAAGCCTTGGATTCGGCCCCCAGCGAGCTGTTTTAACTGATCCTACGCAATAGACACCTGGACCGCTCCAAGTTGAGATACAACTAGAGGGGAGGGAAACCCCTCTCCTAGGTTTTACCACGCGGCCCCACTGCGTGCCGTTGGATCTTGGCGCGTCCCTGTTAACTGGTCTGACAAGCGACGCCAGCTCCAGTCGTACATCGTCGCCCTCCGAAGCACATGATGGCAAAATTTCAAAACATACAACACCAGGTATTCGCTGGTGGTCACCCACCCAACTACTGATCCGGCCCTTACTGGTTTATCGATGGGAGAGCGGACGGGATCCCGAGCTTTCCAGTAGGTATGGTCGTATGTGCTTGGATGGGTTCCGTTGGTGCCTGATGTACGTGATGTCCAAGACTGCAGGCAAGAGGCATTTCGGGTAGCTATAGAATGCAGGGCCGATATCATTCTCATAATCGGTCTCTTCCTGAGAGATACTCAAAGTTAACGAGACTCATTGCGGCCCCCTTCACTGCGTTGCGACGCCGACGCTGATTTGAGGCAATATCGGACCAGGTTTCCTTTTCTCGACTTCGCTCCTCAGCGACGGTGGCTATGGGGTCGTCAGAACGTAACCAACCCGCCAGACGAAACAGAACAGCCCCACAACCTTAGATACTTCACTTGAATTCATTGGAAACCCGGACTGACCCACCCCTCCCGGCCTCGATGGACCCCGGCCTGCTCGACAACAAGTCTCTTCAGCCTTACGACTTACGCTATCTCCCTTGATCAAGGGTGCTGACTTGTGACAATCAACGAGGGCCAATCACCTAGGTTGTTTACCAGGCGGCAGCTGCGTGCCGTTATATCGCTTGGCGCGTCCCTGTTAACTGGTCTGATAAGCGACGTCAGCTTGAGTCGTGCAGGGAGTAAATCGAGCTGGACCTGCGAGCAAAATGAAATCAAAAACATACAATACCAGGTGTTCGCTAGTTGTCACCGACCTGACTACTGATCCGGCCCTTATAAGGACGATCTATCGGAGTTGGCTCGTCCGAATATGGCAGATATTTCTTCTATATACAGCAGAATCGTCGACTAGAGTATAGTTTCTATAGTAAATGCTCACATGTACTTGAAGGTATTGCATGAAGTCCATTGATAGTTATTATTCCAAGATGCATGTGCCTAACTCAAGCGCATGACTATAATTTGTCCAAATCGGTAGTGTTAGCAAGGATCCATTCGTCCCACTCTAAAATGCCCAGCTTCATATGCCCGGTGGCGCCTACATTTGGTCTCGTGTGGGCAGGCTCAAAGACATCGATTTTCCGTCCCCAAACCCATCTCAACATGCTCCCTCGTCCTCGGATGGAACGGATTTTCCCCATCACCGTAGACAACTCTGCTACCTCACGGTCGAGCGAGGCGATGATTGAGTACAGTGACGAGCGCTCTACGGTCTCGGCGGAAACAAATAGGCGAGCGCCCTAGTAGCGATGCGGAAGCCGCGCCACTTGTTCTTGACGCTGTCGCGATCCCAAGCTTCCGCCTCGGGATTGCGTCCGTGATCAGGATCGAGCATGGGCCAGCCACGCGGCGGAGGGTAAATGAAACCGTATGGAAGCTCGCGAATTGCGGGCGTTTCGTACAACGGCCGAAGATCTTGTCCGTGGGCGGCTGGCATGAGGGTGGCCTGGTTTAGGTGCGGGAAGCAGGGAAGATGATGGAGGAGGGCTTTGGCGTCGGCATTAGTGCGCATGACCTTCTCCTGCTGGCGAGGAAGCTTGTGATATACTTTGTATGATGCCCGCACTTCAAGCCTTGCTCTGACCTTATCTGCTCTGGCCTGATGGTAGGGACGCTGGACATCCTCAGCTCGCCAGCCATCCATTTTTTGAACGAGCTTATTGTAAAAGTAGTTGTACCAATGCGGGACACCCTTTGGCGGTGGAGCTTCATCCTCCCAATCGAAGCGTCCTTCGCGCTCGACGACTTCTTGTTCTTCTTCCGTTAGGGGAAAGGGGTCCATAAAGCGGGCGTCATCGTAAATAATCTCAGTAACCTGTTGGCGGAGCGCGTCATGCTGCGCAACAGCTTCGAATACCTCAATATCGCGCGGGTGAGGTGAGATGAAGACGCGACCAAAGCGCAAGGGAATAGTAGCCTGAACGGACTTGCAGGCGAGACGAAGGTTCTTCAGGTCGCGATTGGGAAGGGAAAAGAGCACCGTGTCGAGGAGCTCGGTGGGTAGCTGGACAATGAGGCGAGGCGCATTGCTTCGAGATCGAGTTGAGGAGACCATGATTATGTGCCCATGAGAGCCGCTAGACGGGAATTTGGGGAATGCTGTGCATCCAAGTCCAGAGAGGCTGCGGTCAGAGGTCTATGTCTGCCGAGGTGTTTTCTGGAGGGGCAAAGGGGCACCTGAGCTTTATATCAGGAATTTGAGCTGTCTACTACTAGACTACAAAAAAGGAACCGTTAGTATGACTCACGGAAGACTGACCTATACGTCTGTTACTTTATTAACCTGTAGTGCGGTGTAACAGCCAACTACTGCATCCTTATATGTGGGCCAGGAAAATTAGCCTATTAATGCATGATATTGCAGCGCTGTGCGCCGTTTTAATCCTTCCGTCTATCAGTGCTAACGATGCTTAGCATTGCTCTATAGTAGAAATAAGGCCGTCTTCTATCTGCTATGCAAGGAAATCATATAAAGTCAAGATAGTTCTATTATAACCATGGACGACCACGGGCTAGTAGGCCGGGACCCTAGGGGTTACCGGCAGATCAGGGGGGCCGGGTATTAGCGGAATTATATATAAATATATGCGGCTAGAGGCCTAGACAAGGAGAAAGAAGGCATTAATTATTCTACGTCTCTATAGCTATCTACTAATAGACTTATTACTTATCCTTTACTTATTACTAAACTACCCTCTTAATATAATAATTCATCTATTCTTTAGGAGGTAATAACTATTAGATACGATAGTAACTAGAGAGACGCGAAATACTAGAAGCTAGACTATAGTAGGGTACTAAGAGGGAATCGATATTAGGGGTAATATACTACTAATAGAATATAGCTAAGCGACTAACTAAGAGTCTATAGGAGGTATTCTAATAATAACTAATAAAGAACTAGATAGATAATTAGAAGAAGAAAGACGGAAATTTATATATAAGAGAAAGATCGAGGAGTTAACCTTACTAAGAAAGAGGGAGAACCCCTTAGCCTAATAGCTAACTAATAGTAGAAGAACGGCCTCTACCCTAAGGATAGCTTATAATAAAGAAAACTATAAAAGTATATCTATTACTAAGATCTAACTACTACTTATATATTATAAGGGAACTGTCTAAGTAGAGCTTAACTTATTCTTATTTAATCTAGATATAAAGTTCTAAATTAACGATAAGAGCTTTTAGAGAGATATTAATAAAGTAATATATATAATCTAGATATAAAGTTCTAAATTAACGATAAGAGCTTTTAGAGAGATATTAATAAAGTAATATATATAAGTAACTACTTTATAGATAACCTATAATAGAAATAGATAGTAAATATATAAATAAGCTATAATTTAAAGTACGATATTACTTAGAAGGTAATAGAGACTTAACTATAGGAGGATATAAATAATAATAATACTTAAGTACTCTAAACTATTATTAAACTATATAGCTATAACTAGTATTTCTAAAACCTTAGGTAGAAGTATTAAGACTTCGTAGATATATATAATAGCCTAGAAGTAGAGCTACTATAGCCTTTACTATAAATCTATAGAATTACTCTACTCTTTACTAAGTTAGACTTAGACCTCATTTAGTAAATTATAGCTTAAGGTATTCCCTATACGAGAACGGAACTAAATAGCGCTATAAAACGAGCTAAGACCCTATTATAGATGAAACAAACTCTAAAATAGCCATAGTATATAAATAATCAGGAATAGGTAAGGAAGTAGTCCGAGTACTTAGTAATATACTAACAATATACTCCTAATATATATAGATACTTATTAATAGGGAAGTAAGGGATAAAGTATAGAATAGAAAGTACTTAAAATATAACTATAGTCCTTAAAGATATAGCTAAGGTCCTAAATAGTAGATTAATAGTAGGCTACTAGGAGGTTAGGAAGCCTAGAAAATATTTAATATTATACTTATAATAGGTTTAGTTATTATATAAGTAACTACTTAGAAGTAGCCTATACTATATATAACGAATAGGGATATATATTTAAGAGCTACTAAAAAAGCTTAAGAGTAAACTAAGAGCTAATTAGTAATAGACTATTAGTAGCTAATAACTAGGAATAGAACGAGTAATTATAACTATTACGAAGAAGATTCGAAGTAAAAATTAAAATATAGCTAAGTCCCTAATAGGTTATAGTAGAAGTAATACTAGATAATAGAGTAGATATAAATATTATAAGTAGCGACTTATTAAGGAGGTTAGGAATACAGCTTATACTAGATAAGGAGTCCTTAGCTACCCCCCTAAGTAACGAGTAAATCCTAATCTTTAGTATAAGGAAGCTTATCTATAGGGTAACTAATTATTGCGATCTAATAATTTCTATAGAGGAGAATAGATAGTACTAAAGACGTAGGGTACTTGAAAGCAGAAGCTTAGGTTATAATAATAAGTAGGGGGTATCGTAAGGCGTTACGTACTCGTTATAATAGATATAAGGTAAGACTTAGATTAATTACTATCCTTTAGGAAGGACTATATCTACTTATATAGGAACGCTTATCCTTATATACCCAATTATCCTATCCTTATTAGTTAGGCATAAGACTATATTAGATAGCTTACTATTATATTATAATCTTATTATATTAGATCGTAGATTATAGTAATCTAAACCCAACTATAATCCTAACTAGGGGATTACCTACTCGGGTAATCTAGTTACGTAACCTAATATTCTATAAGTCTATACGTAATATTCCTTCCTTATCTTATCTATAATATAGGGGTTTTAAAGTAGGTCTGCCCGCGACCTAGTTAGTTAGCCTTTAGTTATTATATAATACTCCTCCTTTAGGCCGATATCCTAATAGCTATAAGTAATAGGTCCGGCCCCCCTAGGCGGCTAGGTCTTTTTTCCTTCTTTATTACTAATCGTAATATAATATTAGGTCGCAATCTATAACCGTAATCGAAGAAAGCTACCGAACGCCTTAACCTCTTAGTCTCAATTACGTCTAAGGGTTCCGACGCCGATATACCTTATACTTAGTATTTTTAAAAGAAGCTTAAGTACCGAATATCTGAGGAGTCTATATAATATAGTAAATATATAAAGCAGGGAAGGTAATATAATAGAGTATTAGTATTATCGTCTTATAAGTATCTTTCTACGACGTTTATAGTATATCGTACTAACTAGTATTTTTAGTCGAGCGTCTTTCTAAGACGGAGGAAAAGTTAGAAGTTAACGAAGAGGCTATAGAAGAGGCCCTTACTAAACTTTAGAAGTAATTATCGCTAGCCGTAAATCATTTATAGCGGATTCGTGCGATTAAGAAGAAAGTAAAGGAGCGTAGTAACGAAGCTTTTTATCGGGAAATTCAGGAACTAGATAAGGAAGATAGTATTCTTCTTCTAGCGCTATTAGTATATAAGTACTAAGGAGAAAGCGATCTAGCTTTTATAGGTATAACTTCCGACGCGGACTAGCCCTTATTAGGGTTAGGTTTATTACTCGAAGAGTTATTATCTAGTAAAACTATCGAAGTAGTAACTAATAATAGCTTAGGTAGTTCTTAGGTTCTTATATATTTTCTTCGTATCTATAGTTTTTCTATTTAATAAGATATTTGTCTTAGTTATTCTAATATCTATAGTTAAAAGTTCGTTCGACTTCGTATTCGTTAGTATTCTTAACTTCCGTACTTATCTCGAAGGGAATATTTTTCGGGGCTAGTTCTAGTAGTACTACGTAGAAGATAGGGTAGATTTTTATAGTCTCTAATAATAAAAGGTAATAGTTAATATCTAAGAGTTTCTTATAAATCTTAAAAGGTCTAAGTTTCTTAAAATCTAATTTATCGTTTAGTTATTTAGTTTTAATATTTTAGTAGATAAGATAAACGCTATCTCCCTCCTATAAGGATAGTCCCTTTATCCTTTTCTAGTTAGCATAGTATACTATTCGTATATAGACGTACTCTAGGTCGAGTCTAATCTAGTCCTAAATATTACGAATCGAGGTAGCGAGGCTTATTATTTAAGTCGTATCTAGTAATTCTCTTAGTTTAGTATACGCTATAGGGTTAAACCCGTAGTTAGTATAGAATAGTATTTACTTTATTAACTCGCTTAGTAAGCTATTATAAGCGAACTATATAATTAGTAGAAGTTTTACTGAGTTATCCTAAGGGTAATTAATATAGTACTTAATATACTATTCTAGTATCTAGTTAGTTCTTTCCGTTTAATTATCTATTTATAAGTAAAAAGCTATTAATAGCTTATATTTAGCTCTAAGTTAGGCAATAAGTAATTTCTAGAAGTTACTCGTAAAGAGTTTATTATAGTCCGAGATAAGTTCTTATAGTAATCCGTATTATCTAATTATATTACGTAGGAAGACGTACGTAAGGTCTTCTACTATCCCTATTACTTTATAGGGAAGGAAGTAGGAGTACTTAGTTAGTTCGTCGATAATAACTAGGATATTATTATACTTAACTCCTATAAGGGGTTCTCTCGAAGGTAGTAGGCTAGTAATAAAGTCTAGGGAGACTAACTACTAGGCTACTTCTAGAACGAGGAGAGGTCGGAGCTCTCTATAGGCTTTATACCTATTTACTTTACTCTTATAGTATAGATTATAATTATAGAGTACTTCGGCGACTTACTATTATATCCCTTAAAAGTTATAATATCGTCGAAGCCGTATATAGGTTTTAGTAACTCCTTAATATCCGTATACTTTAGCTAAGTAAATTCTCGTAATAAGGTCTATTATTAACTTAGAGTTATTATTTATAGTAACTCGGGAGGTTATAGTAATAGTTCTATAATACGGAATAATATTTCCGTCTTAGTCCTTAGCTAGGATAGCATTATATTCTACTAGTACTAGAGCGTTATAATCGCTACGTTAACTTAAGATATTAGCGTATCTATTCTCTAATCCCTTATAGTAAATAATCTTAAAGTTAAATTCAAAGAGGAATTCTAACTATTTAATTTATCGCTTATTAAGATCCTTATTTATTATAAATATTACTAAGTTCTTATAATCTATATAGACCTTAATCTCGTATTATACTCCTATAAAGTATATCTTCTATTTAAGAAATACTTCGATAATAGCTATAAGTTCTTTATTATAAATCTAGTAGTTTAATTCGGGGCTATAAAGCTTCTTATTAAAGAAGGCTACGGGGTATAACCGTCCTTCCTTATCTTATTAGCTAAGCTATCCTCCGAGGGCGAAGTCTAAGGTACTAGTCTCGACTTCGAAGGGTTCCTCGGGGTCTAGTATCCTTAATACTAGTTTATAGAGAATAGCGTCGATAATTACTCTAAAAGCTTTCTCCTAGGGTTAGTTCTAAGCGAACTCTAGGTCCTTAGTAGTTAGATAGGTAAGCGGGGTAGCCGTATATTATAACTACGGACGACTACGGGCTAGGGGGCTAGGACCCTAGGGGTTACTAGTAGAGTAAGGGGCCGAGCATTAGTAGAATTATATATATATAGATACGGCTAGAGGCCTAGATAAGGAGAAGGAGGGCATCGATTATTCTACGTCTCTAAAACTACCTACTAATAGACTTATTTACTCGTCCTTTACTTATTACTAAACTACTCCCTTAATATAATAATCGATCTATTCTTTAAAAGGTAACGACTATTAGATACGATAGTAACTAGAGAGACGCAGAATACTAGAAGCTAGACTATAGTAGGGTACTAAGAGGACGTCGATACTAGGGGTAATACGCTACTAACGGAGTATAGCTAAGTAACCGACTAGGAGACTACGGGAGATACCCTAATATTAACTAATAAGGAACTAGATAGGTAACTAGAAGAGGAAAGACGGAAATTCGTACGTAAGAGGAAGATCGAGGAATTAACTTTACTAAGAAGAGGGGAGGACCCCTCGGCCTAACGGTTGACTAGTAGTAGAAGAACGGCTACTAGCTTAAGGATAGCCTATAACGAAGGAAACTATAAAAGTATATCCTTTACTAAGATCTAGCTACTACCTATCTATTATAAGGGAGCTAGCTAGGTAGAGCTTAACTTATTCCTATTTAGTCTAGATATAAGGTTCTAAATTAACGATAAAACCTTTTAGAGAGATATTAATAAAGTAATATATATAAATAGCTACTTTATAAATAACTTATAATAGAGATAGATAGTAAACGTATAAATAAGCTATAACTTAATTTATAATATTACTTAGAAGGTAATAGAGACCTAGCTACGGGAAGACGCGGACGATAATAATACCCGAGTACTCTAAACTATTATTAAACTATATAGCCGTAACTAATATTTCTAAAACCCTAAGTAGAAGTATTAGAACTTCGCGGACGTATACGATAGCCTAGAGGCGGAGCTACTAGAGCCCCTACTATAGATCTATAGGGTTACCCTACTCTTTACTAAGTTAGACCTAGACCTCGTTTAATAAATTATAGCTTAAAGTATTCTCTATATAAGAATAGAATTAAATAGTACTATAAAATCAGCTAAGACCCTACTATAGACGAAATAGACCCTAAAATAACCCTAGTACGCGAATAATTAGGAATAGATAAGGAGATAGTCCGAGTACTTAGTAACGTACTAGGAACGTACCCCTAATACGTATATAAATACCTACTAGTAAGGAAGTAAGGGATAAAATATAGAATAGAAAGTACTTAAGATACGGCTATAGTCCCTAAAGATATAGCTAAAGTCCCTAATAGTACATTAATAGTAAGCTACTAGGAGGTTAGGAAGCCTAGAAAACGTCTAATACTACGCTTATAATAGGTTTAGCTATTATATAAGTAATAACCCGGAAGCGGGCTATACTTTATCCGGCGAATAGGGATATACATTTAAGAGCTATTAAAAAAACTTAAGGGTAAACTAGGAGCTAATTAATAGTAGGCTATTAGTAGATAATAACTAGGAATAGGATAAGTAGTCG
Source organism: Verticillium nubilum (assembly GCA_002851675.1). Lineage (NCBI taxonomy): Eukaryota > Fungi > Ascomycota > Sordariomycetes > Glomerellales > Plectosphaerellaceae > Verticillium > Verticillium nubilum. Next base: position 80,257 of record NMXI01000082.1, read on the forward strand.
CGACTATTATAAAGAAGATTTAAAGTAAAGATTAAAATATAGCTAAATAACTAATAAGTTATAGTAGAAGTAATACTAGATAATAGAATAGACGTAAATATTATTAGTAGCGACTTACTAAGAAGGTTAGGATTATAGCTTATACTAGATAAGGAGTCCTTAGCTACCCCCCTAAGTAACGAGCGAATCCTAACCTTTAATATAAGGAAGCTTACTTATAGGGTTACTAATAACCCTAGGATTATAAGGATCTAGTCCTCTAAGTATAATATAGTAGACGAGATCTAGAATTACTATAATATTATACTAAGTAACCTTTAATTAACTTAGACGAACCCTATAAAAGACTAGTAGTCGAGGTACTAGAGATACCTATTATAGAGAGAAGATATTAAGATCGTAATATTAAGGAAGGAAATTAGGAAAGTAGTAGAAGAGACGGATATAATTACGATAATTATCCTAGAAAACGTCTAGATACTATAATAGGGAGTATAGTAAGATAACTACCTTAGAAATAAAGCTATAACCTTATAAATCCTATAATAGTTCTAAGAATTTAGAGACGTATTCGACGTAGAGAGAGCTACTACCCTACTATAGTACTACGAGTAGTACTATACTATCGACGTAGAAGAAGGGAAGAGAGTTCTATTTAGGCCTATCTACGTACTTATAGAAGAGGAACTTAAAGTACTCTAGGAATATATTAACGACTTACTAAAGAAGGGATAGATTAGGCCCTCTACTAGCCTAGCTAGAGCCTTAATACTATTCGTCCTAAAGAAAAGTAGTAAACTTAGGATATATATAGACTATAGAGTATAAAATGAAGTTATAAAAAAGGTTTATATAGTACTCTTACTTATCTATAAGATACTCGATAGGCTATCTATAACTAGGCTCTTTACGAAGCTTAACCTTAAAGATATATACTACTACCTTAGGATTAGGGCTAGAGACGAATAGAAGACTACTTTTAGGATAAAGTATAGATACTTCGAGTACTTAATTATACTATTTAGACTCGTAAACGTACTAGCTACTTTCTAGATATATATTAATAAAGTACTAGTAGGCTTTATAGATATAATTTATATAATCTATATAGATATTATTCTAATATACTCGAAAATAATAATAGAATACTAGAAGAGTACTAGAGCCGTACTATAGAGACTTAGAGAATAGGGGTTATACGTAAACCTAGATAAGTATACTTTTAATATAACTATAGTAGAGTTCCTAGGGTTTATAATATCCCTAATAGGATTCTCGATCGTAGACGAAAGAATTACTATAATACGAGACTAGCTAATACCTAAGATACTTAAGGAACTATAGGGTTTCCTTAGATTTATAAGATTTTATAGGCGCTTTATAAAGAACTACTTAAAGATCGTAGTACTCTTTACTAATAGAAGTAACTATAACCTTATAATACCCCTACTACTAATAATAAAGGAGATTATAGTATCTAAGAAACTAAAAATTATCTTTATAAGAGTACTAGTACTATACTACTTCGATCTATTACTTAGAACCCAAGTCGAGCTAGACGCTTCGAGCTTCGCGATCGGATATATTATCTCCTAGCTAGAAGGGGATAGCTAGAAACTAGTTACTTTCTTCTTAAGGAAGCTCTAGGGGGCGGAACTAAGATATAATACTCTAGAAATAGAAATAATAGTAATTATAGAATTATTTAGAATATAGAAGTAATACTTAGTATATAGTAGAAATACTATAGAAGTACTAACTAATTACTTAAACTATAAGTATCTCCTAGATAAACTAAAGATATTAGGAAGATAAGCTAGATAGCTATAAGCCCTAATAGAGTTTAACTTTAGAATCGACTTTAGAGCTAGTAATAGGAACCTAGTAGACGGCCTATTATAGCGACTAGACTATAAGCCGTTAAAAGGAGAGTAAGAGGAGGCTCGAGCTAGATATCTACTATCGTAGTTACGATAGTTTAGTAACCTTATTAGTATAGTTACGGAGCGCTACTAGTAAGGAGATAACCGGCTACTATAAGAGGTTATCTAGAACGAATAACGAAGAGATAAATTCTATTTATTAGAGAAATAGAAGGGGAAGAAGGACTAAGAGAATATAGATAGGCTACTATAGTACTAAGGGAAGGTATTTATATTATAGAATAACGACCTAAGGAAGGAAATCTTATAATAAGTATATAATAGCCTAATAATAGGGTATTAAGGATATAGAAAGACGATTATACGACTATAGAATACTTACTTCTAAAATAACTTATTAAAAGATATTAGAACTTATATCCCGACTTACTTAACCTACTAAATTACGAAACTATAATAATATAAGCCCTATAGTACCCTCGCTAGTCTACTACTACTAAGCGGGCTATTCTAAGAGCTCTCTATAGACTTTATAATAGGCCTCCTACTAATAGTAAAGTAAGACTCTATACTTATTATAGTAGACCGATTTATAAAGTATATATAGTACCTCCCCGTAAGTAATAGACTTATAGTAGAGGGTCTCGTAATAATCTTATAGGATAACGTCTTTAAGATATACGGGCTCCCTAGAAGAATAGTATTAGATAGAGGATCTCTCTTTATAAGTAAGTTCTAGATAATACTTTATAGACGGATAGGGATAGAGAGACGCCTATCTATAGCGTCTTACCCGTAGAAAGATAGTTAGATGGAATAATAGAACTAGAACCTCGAATACTACCTTAGAACGTTCTATAATACGGAATAGTCGAACTAGGCCTAGCTACTCTTATTAATAGAGTTCGTATATACTATATCGTTCTATTCGACTATCTAATATTCCCTAGTAGAAGCTCTAATAGGGTATACCCTAGCTAGTCCTAGTAACTTATTATAATATTAGTAATACTAGGGAAACGTAGTCGTAGTAGAAGAACGTAGTATAGAATAGGAGGGGAATAGGAAAAGGATACGATATCTAATATAGGAATATAGTAGATAATAAGCTAGATACTATAATAAGAACTATAAACTAAAATAGTATAAAGAAAGTAATATAGTCTTACTATTAGTAAAAACGGTTAAATAGTAGTAACTATATAGGAAGCTATTAGATAAGTACTTAGGACTATTTAAGATTATTAGGAAAGTTAGGGACTATAGCCTCGTATATAGGCTATAGCTACCTATTAGCTATAGAATCTACGATATCTTCTATATATCCTACTTAGAAGACTAGAAGCCGCGGCTATAAGAGCTAATACTAAATCTATAGATAATAGAAGTTAATCTAATTATAGGGATAGAAGATATATACTTAGTATAGGAGATCGTAGCTTATAAGGGGCTGCTATATAATAGATAGTACCTTATTAGGTAGGCTAGTTACCCTAAGAGCGAAAATTTATAGGAGCTAGCTAGAAATATTACGGACGACGTAATCGATAGCTACTATAAGGAATAGAATACATAGAAAGATTATAGTAGCGGGTTACTAGGAGAGTAGTAGTAGATAGTTATAGGGTATTAATAGGGGACTAGCCCCTACCCTACTAGAAGCTAAGTAAAAGTAAAGTAATAAAAAAAACGAAAATAAAAGATAGACGGGAGACTACTAGTAGACTAGTAGTAATAGTAGCATAGGCATATAATATAGAATTTACGTATCCTAGCTATCCTAGCTATCTAAGCTACCCTTAACCCTAAGATTATTACTATTAATAGTATTATCCTCTACCTCCTCCTCGTTAGTAAGGGCATTGCGATTCTATAGCGGGTTAGTAGTAGACTACTAGCGGACTACTAAGAAAGGACTTATAATAAGATTATAGCTCTCTCGTACCTCGGAGAGTATAGTAAAGATATTACTAACCCTACTAGTAATCTACTATAGGGTAGTAGTAGTAGCCTTAGCGGCCTAGGCGGACTACTCGGCGGCCTAGGCTAGGCGCTTAGTAGTAGCTAGATAGCGGGCCTAGTACTACTTAGCGTCCTCCTTTTTAGAGGTAGCGCGCTTCTCTATACTAGTAGCCTTATTATTCTTACCTCGCTAGAGGGCCTTAGTAGTATCGGCCCTAGCCTTATTAAGGTTAGCCTATAGTAGATTAGTAGTAGACTACTAGGAGATAATAAAGGAAGATATACTTTAAAGTTACTAGTATAGCCGTTAGCGGCTACGGCCTCTACGGCTAGTTAAAGAGCCTAGAAGATAGGCTAGTCCTTAACGGGGGGCTACGGCGGTTTAGCTATAGAGTATTAGAGGGGTACTAGAAGTACTTATAGGGATATATACTTTTTCTTTCTAGGAAATATTATAATATAAATATTTAGCGGAGGCGGCTACTTATAGTTAGTAGGGTATAGGGGGGTACTAGTAGACTACTTAGAGACTTATATCCGTTATTCTTATAGTAGGGGTAATCCTAGGTACTAGCCGGGACCTACTACTTAGCTATATAGTCTATATAGCGGAAGCACGGTATACGTCTAATAGTATAGGGCGTATTAGCGGCGTTACGGGCGGGGTTCCGGGTAAGGGGAGCTATAGTTCTATAGTAGATTAGTAGCGAGCTACTAGGGGACTACTAGCGGACTACTTACGAGAGGAAGGGGGTATAAGTAAGATTAACGAACTATAATAATATTAGTACCTAGACTACTACTAGACTATAGTAGACTTATAAGTAAGTAATTAAAATTTTAAAAGAAACGAAAATCTATATAAAGTTAGTAGAAGAACCCTAGGTAACCGACTACTAGGACCTAGGACTCTTAGACTAAGGCCGAGATAGGCCTAGGGAAGAGCTACTTACTATTATTATTATTATTATTATTAAAGAAGAAGAGAATAGGAGACTCGGAGACTAGAAGAGGCTGTTAGATATACGGGAGGGCTATAACTATATAAAATAGAATAATACGCTATTCCTTATTATAATTTTAAGATAAATAGGAGTAGCGACCTATATAATAACTATAGAGAGCCCTAATAGTAATTATAAGAACCCCCTAGTAGACTACTAGAAGATATAACTACTAAATAACGACCTAGAATAAAAAAAGAACGTAGAATTAGAAATAGAAAGAGTAAAAATACCTATAGTAGACTAATAGTAGAACCCCTAAGAATAGCCGAGGACTAAGGCGTACCTAGTAGACTAAGAAAGAAGACTAGAATAGATAATAAAGATAATAGATAATAAGACTAATAGAATAGTAGAATAGTAGATATCCGTAGTAGACCGATAGTAGAACCCCTAGGGATAGCCGAGTATTAAGGCGTACCTAGTAGACTAAGAAAAGAAGAAAGACTAGAATAGATAATAAAGATAATAGATAATAAGACTAATAGAATAATAGAATAGTAGAATAATAGAATAATAGAATAATAGAATAGCGGAATAGTAGTAGCTAATTAAGGCTATAAGTACTATATAGTAGGCTATAAGGAGAGGAAACTATTAAAGGCTATTACTTCGAGACGAAGTAATAAGAGAGGAGGGCCGTTATATTATAAGCACGGACGACTACGGGCTAGGGGGCCGGGACCCTAGGGGTTACCGGCAGACTAAGGGGCCGAGCGTTAGCAGAATCATATATATATAGATGCGGCCAGAGGCCCAGACAAGGAGAAGGAGGGTATCGATTATTCTACGTCTCTATAGCTACCTACTAACAGACTCATTGCTCGTCCTTCACTCATTGCCAAACCACTCCCTTGACATCGACCAAGGAAAAATCATAACATCTCACGCTTTCTTCGGCTTTATCAACTCTGCCCTCTTGGCCATGTGAGAAAACTTGGCAAGAAAACGGCGGCCATACCTTCCTGTAGGTCTCGCGGCCTCATAGCACTCTAAACATCATCAGGCTGACCCCTTGGCCTCTTAGCGACGGTTTCATCAAGACCCAAGGCCCGTCTCACTGGCTTTACAACATGGGCGGCAAGACTACAGACGATGGCCTCCAGGAGGGCGTCCTCCTCTGCGAAAACCTCAGCGACAAGTGCAGCCAGCCCACGCTCGAGGCCTGCCAGTGTTTTACGCTGCCAGCGTACGACTGGATTCGACGTGCTGCAAGCAATCTTCACAGTCTGCTCGACGGGTTTCACGAGACGCTTCAAAGCCAGATTATTCAGGCGAGTCTGGACATCGGCCGGATGGTCAAGGATTTCGCGGCGGAGCCGCTACAGAAGGACGCTGGGCCAAACGTTGGGCAAATTCTGAGCATCTTCGCCAACGGTACGCCTCCCATTTGACTGACGAAGACGAGACAAGCTGACCCAAGTGACGCAGCCCTCGGCCTTTTTGGCTCTGTGAGCAAGTTCGCCGCCGCCGCGGCGTTGAACGCGCACAGGCTGAACGCCATTGCTAACGGAGCGGGCATCGCTTCGAACGCGGTTTTTGTAGGCAATTCTCTTGAAAAGTGCGACATACAAACGGACTGACAAACGGTGGATTGGGGCCTACCACGCTGAAGACGGCGTGCCCGACATTGAATCCGTCACCCTAGGCCTGACGACTCGCCTGTCGCAGGTCTTCAAGTCCATGGACGAAGTCATCGCGAACCTGACGCGCCTCGTCTTCACAGGCGAAGAGAACCGGAACTACCGCGGCATGACCTTCGACTACATCCAGGTCCTACCCAGCATCCGTCTCGGCCACGCAGCGCCGCCCGTGAACTTTGCGCACCCCATCTCGCAGTCCTTCGGCGGCGGAGAGTTCCTCCTGGACGTGGAGAACGAAGGCAAGGCACGCCTCGAAGAGTCCTTCAGAGCCTCCATCACGAACGTCCAGCGCTCCCTCATCTCGGGCCTCCTCCACGACCTCTGCATCTACGTCGTCAAGGACTCTTCAAGGGACGGCCAGACCCGCTGCGGCGAGAGTGAGACGGGCTCGCGCCACTTTGACGGCTAGTGCTGGTTCCTCTACCGCGCCGCCAACGACCGACCCTGGCAGGCTGAGCCGCTGAGCCGGGACGTCATGATCGCCTTCACAACTGGGGCATCGACGTCGAGCAGGTGTACCGTAATGCCGAGGCGTGCCGCGCTGCGCACGGTTTCGGCGGTTGGGAGGCGTACTATAATGAAATTGGCGGCAATGTGCACACGGGGGCCGATTCGTTCGGGTACGCGCCGTGCTTCTGGGGGTCGCTGCCCGTGTTTGAGGTTACGGACCAGTCGAGGGAGAAGAGCTACTTCTCGGTGGCTGTGGATGGGGTTTGCAGGTCGACGAGCATCCGGGGGCCTGAAGAGGCGCCGGATGCGCCGGGGCATCTGGGGATTGGTGCGTGTCCCCTGGTTTCCCTGGTTGGATTCTAGGTGCTTGAGAACGTGGTGCGAAAGGTACGGGGGACTTGGCAGGAGTATTCACCTTTTCGTATTGAATATCAACAGGAGCCGGCTTGAGGAAGAGTGTCGGGGTTATGCGGGCGGCTCTCCATGACAAACAACGTTCTCCAGCCTAGCCAGCGATTGTAGATTGTTGATTATATTAAGAAGGTACTGGTATATAGAATGTACAGTTATGCTCGCTCACCGAACCTCAAGCCATCCGATGACGCGTCGCACCTACGACGACGGCGTTCCCAGAGCGCCCAAAGTGATAGTCGAGCACGGCGCATCAAACTCAGACGGCTTCACAAGCCTCGGCACGGGCGAGTTGCCCTCCCCAAGCAGCACAAGCGACTTTTTCTCAGGGTCAAAAGTCGGCCAGCCGAGCTTGCTCAGCCCCTTCCACGGATCATTCGCAAAAGTGAACCACGCGCTCTGCATGACCTTGGTCAGCTTCTCCTGGTCCGCCGTCGTGGGCAGCCCGCTCGTGTCGGCGGAGGCGCCGAAGATCATGTGCATGTCCACGCCGTGGTACGCGCCGCTCGTCGGGTAGAGGCGCGTGTTGTCCCAGTCGGCGAGGTAGCGGTACGTCCAGGCCGGCACCGAGCGAGCGGAGCGGGCGGCGGCCTGGTAGGAGACGGGGCAGGTGAAGGACTCGAGGAGGAAGGCTGTGACCTGGGCGTCGGTGGGGATGGTGCCGGCGCGGAAGGCGGGGATGCGGTAGTAGCCGTCTTCGTTGGCCGTGTTGCCGAGGAGGGCGGGGATCCTGGCGAAGGAGCCGGCGGAGGTCAGGGAGACGTAGTCTGAGAAGACGAGGGAGCCGTCGGGCGTCGGGTAGAAGGGGGGGATGGAGCGGAGGACGCTGCTGCTGGCTGTCGGGCGGACGGCGGCGGCGGCGTTGCGGATGGCCTGCCAGTCTGCCGTGCGCATGCAGGCGAGGACATTGGCGGCGGAGGTGCAGCCCACGGCGGCCACGACCGTCTCCCAGTTGCGCTGGGGCACGCCGGGGCTGTTGACGGGGAAGCTGAAGGCGTTGCCGGAGGGGGCGATGATGCCGTTGACGATGGGGTCACGGCGGTAGGCGTAGGTCCAGTAGTCCACGGCGACGCCGCCGGAGGACTGGCCGGTGATGGTGATCTTGGAAGGATTGCCGCCGAACCGATTGATGTTGTCACGGATCCACTCGACGGCCGCCCGCTGGTCACGGAGGCCGAGGTTCTGCGGCTGACCGGGGATACCAGGGAAGCCGAAGATGTTGATGCGATAGTTGACCGTCACGACAATGACGTCTTCAGCCTCGGCAAAGTACTTGCCCGTGTAAAAGGGGCTGTTCGTGTTGCCAATGGCGAAGCCTGGACTCAGTCAGATAGGGGTTCAAGACACAAGAGGAGGGAGGAGAGGGGACAGAGAAAAGGGAGGGTAGCATTGCATACGTCCACCGTAAAAGAAAACCACGACGGGCTTGCCCGCCTTGGCCGACCTGGCCGTAGGCTTCGCCCAGATGTTGAGCGTCAGGCAGTCCTCGCTCTGGGGAGTGCCCGCAGCTGACGCGAAAAAGGAGACGATCTGGCGAGCCTGCGGCGTGAAGCCGGGAAAGTCGGGTGTCGGCGAGGCTGACAACGGGCAGTCGAAGCCAAACTTGGCTGCTTCATGGGCCTTGCGGGCGCTGATCTTCTGGGGCGGCGCGAATCGCAGGTCTCCTACGGGAGGCTTCGCGTACGGCACACCGAGGTACTCGACGACGCACGAGGCATTGGGGGCGAGGTGGCCAGTGACAGGTCCATTGGAGGTTTCAACAGTGAGGTATTTGGCGGACTCGCAAGGGCCACAAGGTTTGCTTGCGGCCGAGCTGACCCAGAAGGCAAGCGCCACGCTGAGGGCCTGAACCGGGACAAAGGAACGCATGGTGGAAGGATGTGGACTGTGAACTGTGAACTACCTGGGGATGGGAAACGCAGTCTCACTCAGTCTGGCCTGGTTGGGGTGGGATCAAGGGAACATTCAGCGGATGTCCTCTGCTCGGTCTGCTCGACTCCTTGCGAGTCGTGCGCTTCGGCCATGTATTTAATATCTGGCTTGATTGGTGGGGCGCCACTTCGTAAACAACAACCTTGTTCTTCTCATGCGGGTTGTAAGTGAGAATTGCTGGGCGTTGGCCGTGTTTGAGGGGGAATGGCGTGGTTTGTGTCCCCCTGGCTGGTGGAAATTGCGTCCAAAGAGGCAAAATTTCCTTGACGTTGACGAGGGGGCTTATGCTAGGTATCATGTAAGCGTGTATCCTTCGAAGCCACCTTGAAGAACACTCCTTTCGAGCCGGCTGATGAAGTGAACAACCTGTTTTGGAACCTGGCACATGGCGTTTGTTCTAAGCCTTGTTGAGAGAGTCTTCCAATACGCTAACCTGGGGAGACGAGACACCTTCTCATTCAGGTAGCAAGAGCAGGATATAGGTTGCATGTGGCGAAGCAAACTATCTTTCGGCTGGAACCATCTCTCCAGCTCTCGGCTTGGAACCCTCGAAGCAGATTCCCGTCACTGTCTATTGTGACACAAATGAGGAAAAAGCTTCATCCCCCAGTCCCAGTACCGATCTCGTTTCCCCTCTCTCCCCATCATTGTGCCGAAGGGTAGGGGTCTGGCGAAATCCGAGCACAAAAGCGAGATTGTGCCTGCAGGATGAAGGAGCACAGCCCGATCCAGGGACAGGGGCTCAAGGCGGCGCGCGAGTCGCGGCAAAACCCCTCCAACGGCATAATTGGCCAAGAAAGCTTCGCTTCCATCAATTCGGTAGATCTTTGCCAAAAAAGCTTCTTTGCAGGGCGACAAGGTTTAAGCCACTTCTGCAACGGGAGCTATCTGCCCCGGTCTCCCAAGAGGGACATGCTGCCCGTACGAACTGAATGCCAAGGACTCTCTGCGAAGCTTTACCAGAATGATACAATGTGCCTGTGCTGCTTAAGAGATTGACTTGGTGTACCGAGAAGTCGGTACTGATGATAGTCACTTCGAGTCAGGGGGAGTTCGTCTCTTCTCCAAGATCTACCGCCTAATAAGTCAACCCACGTGTTGGCGAGTCACTTCAATGCACAGCACTTGAAGAACTGCTATCGAGGAGCAACATGTGTCGAACATTTGTCAAGAGCCAGAAAAACCATACATCACAGCCACTGTAGTCATCGAAGTTCAGCTGGTGTTCTAGCTGACAGCTCTGGCCTGCTGCTATCGGTACATCGAGGCCGCCCGGAAGACCCGGCCGCATCAAAACCGCCACAGCGGGATTTGAGGACGTTTCTCCCGCTCGGGAGATTCCCAAATGGTCTTTAGCTTCAGTCTCTAGCGTGTCATCCAGATAAACCTGCCTCCGAAGCCCCTGCAGTCATGCCACCATTCCCAAAAGCAAAAACAAGGGGTCCTTCCAGCGTCGGGGCAATACAGGATTGCTGCAGGACACGAAGGCGTTATTGCTGACGAGGGGGTCCTTGATGTTATTCTCTCTGACTCAACAATCTGATATAATGCCATGGTTCCAAACCAACTGTCGTCAGTGTCATGTTCCTCGACTCAGTCCGTCTTTTTTTGAACCACCAGTTGGCGCACGTCTGCGACGTTTTTAAGCTCGTTGCGCTAGTCTTTTCATCATCGTCGCCTTACCATTCCCTTCAACACATTGCTTGGCCTGAGCTTACTCGCGCCATGGGGCCCTACGGTATGGGGTTCCCCGACGACGGGATCGCCAACCGGGGCTGGAAACTGTACATCACGTCACTCGTCATGATCATATCAGCCGGCCTGTTTGTGATCGCCCGATGCGCGACTCGCTTCTACATGTTCAAGCTGGGATGGGATGATCTCGCCATTGTCGTGTCTCTGGTCAGTACAACACCAGCACGTGGGCCACCTGACTCGGGAAACTGACTGACGATCGAATTTCCAGGCCTCGTCCATCATCGTCTCCGTGGCCATGCAACTGGCCATCGAGAACGGCTATGGCATGCACAAGGTCGACCTGCCCAAACCCCAGCTTCGCTACGCCCTCAAACTCTTCTTCATCGCCCAAACACCATACAAAGTGACCGTCTGCCTTAACAAGGTCGCCGCCATCCTGCTCTACCTGCGCATCTTCGTCACGCAGAGCTTCCGGACGGCGGCCTTCATCGTCATGGGCATCATCGTCGCCTGGAGCATCGGTGGTGTCGGCGCGACAATCTGGCAGTGTGTCCCCATCCAGGGCGCCTGGAATAAGACAATCGAAGCCAAGTGCATCGACTCGAATAAATTTTGGATCGCTTATGCCGTCATGAACATCCTGACCGACGTCATGGTGCTCGTGCTGCCCATTCCCTCCATCATGGCCCTGCAGCTCGGCAAGCGGGACAAGCTGCTGCTGTGCGGCATCTTCATGCTAGGAGGCTTGTAAGTCCTATTTTTTGCTATTATCGTCTCGTACAACAGACCAGACACTGACGGCAACACAGTGTCACCATCACGTCGATCCTCCGCACGACGTCCGTGCAAAACTCGCTGAAGAACAAGGAGGACATCACCTGGAACTTCATCGAGCGCGGCATGTGGACGCTGGTCGAGGCCAACCTCGGCATCATCAGCGCCTGCCTCCCCGTCCTCAAGCAGCCCATGGCCAAGCTCTTCCCGCGCGTCTTCGGCTCGACGCGGAAGAACACGTACTACATTGCCGACACGCCTAGTGGGCAGAAGGGGTACAACCTCTCCAATGTCAGCCGGCAGGACCAGAACCCAGGGTTCTGGCGTGCGGGAGCCAGGAATCAGCAGCAAGTGTCCATTAGCGGGGGAAAGGAGGCCATGGAGGGGAGGACGAGCGACGAGCAGTACATTGTCCATGGATCTTTGGGAAGCAGCGATAGTGATTTGGATGTGAGGGCACATGGCAAGGAGGGGGGAGTTCTGAAGAAGGTGGAGATGGTGAGGACTTCGTTCCATGAAGATCCTCGGATGACATGACGTCTGTTAGGCTGTGATGCACGCTTAGGGGGCTTCGTAGTGGGATTGAATTAACGATTTCAACTGCATACGACCAGCTTGTGGTATTCTTCAATGAGACCAAAATCCTTGGGTTCCCGTGACAGCTCGTTCTGGGCTCACCGGATGTCACATGATGTGTACCGAACGGCATTCCAGTCTGAGAATGTCTTCGCTTGGCCCACGTCAGGAGTCGACTCCAGGAATGTGCCATGTGGCAGTTCGACGCGAGCTTGAGACTCGGAGCTACCACGAGTGCCAGTCAGAGACAAACTCTGTACGGTTCTCTCCAGTTTGGCCACTCTGAGCCATTCATTCGGCGGTCAGAGGTTCACGCAACCGGCTCTCGGTGATACGGGCTCTTGGTGCATTCTCCAGTTAGCAAGCAACATCTGAGCTGACGATTGTCCGATAGTCCCTCCAAGGTCTTCTTCATGCCAAGTTCGGCTAATATATATTGCGGTAGACTGAAACGACGTCCTTCAAGTGAATGCCCTAGAATCCAGCTCCATCACCCGTCGATTCGCAGCTACCTCTGTATTTGATCTTCACACACGCAAGACGATGGGAGTCTGTAGAACCCTGCTCCTCGCGGCTCAAGGTCTTCGACTCGCATTCGCATTTAATACATCTTGCAATTCTCTCGTTGCCCCAGACGTCGAAAACGCCACGGTGGTCGATTTCAACACCAAACTCACCAAAAGCAACATCTCCGAAGTCTGCGAAGTCAATGTCTTCCTGACGCATCCCGGCGCCAAGGACCGCGTACGAATCCAACACTACCTACCTCTCGAAAACTGGAAAGGGCGATACCAGGGCAACGGAGGCAGCGGCCTCCGCGCAGGCCGCTTCGACAATGAACTCGCCCCAGCTGCCGCAAGAGGTTTCGTCAGCGGAGCCACCAATGCTGGCCTTCCAGCCAACTCATCCGACGGATCTCCCTGGGCTAACGACGAGCAGCTCATTAGGAACTTTGCTTCCTTGTCCGTTCACGAAATGACAGTCGTCGGAAAGGCGCTGGCAGAGCAGTTCTACGGCTCGCCTGTGCGGTACGCCTATTGGAATGGGTGCTCAACGGGCGGCAGGCAGGGCTTTATGGAGGCGCAGAGGTATCCGGAGGACTACGATGGCATCTTCGCGGCCGCGCCGGCGATCAACTACGCGAGTCTTCGCATTGCGCAACTTTACCCGTTTTTTGTACAAGCGGATGCAGGAGAGTTTCCTCCGCAGTGCATTTGGGAAGCGTTCAATAATGCCTCAGTGCAGGCTTGCGATGAACTTGATGGAGCCGAAGACGGAGTCATCGGCAATCCGACAGAGTGTTTGGAAGTCTTTGAACCGTACACCCTTACTGGTCAAAACTACTCTTGCAACGGCAACATCAGCTCGATTATCATAACCCAAAAATACGTCGACATGTGGCGGAACATGACGTTGGGACCTCTTTACCCGAACGGCACCCGGGCTTTCCATGGCATTGCGCCTGGAACCAGCTTCAGAATGCTGGCGAGCACCTCACCAGCCTCCATCAGCAGTACATGGGTGCGAGACTTCATCATGGGCAACAGCTCATTTGACCTGAGAAATATTGATCCGAGCGACGCCCACGAGTTGCTGGCCTTGTCGAATGACCTGTATCAAAAGGTTATTGGGACGGACGATTCAGACCTTAGTCGCTTTCGTGACGCTGGAGGTAAGCTACTGTCATGGCACGGATGGAGTGACGAGTCCATCTTCGCCAACGGAACCATCGACTACAGGCTCCGAGTTGAGGCGAAGATGGGCGGTGCAGATGCTGTGGACGACTTCTTCCGGCTTTTCATGGCGCCGGGTGTCGAGCACTGCGATGGTGGGGAGGGTGCTGTACCGAATAATGGTATGACTCAACTGATGGATTGGGTTGAAAAGGGCAAAGCTCCAGACAGATTGGCAGCCATGGGCAATGGGGGCAAGACTCGGAATCTGTGCAGGTTTCCCAAGGACATGAAGTATGTAGGAAAAGGAGATGTCGATGCTGCAGACAGTTGGGGCTGCGAATGAGATAAGAGATAGCGATCATTGAACATCCAGGATAATATTGAACCGTAGGGCCCAATTATTTTGGCTGTGCATACCACGGGAGAGCCGGACAACACAGGCCGGGGCCGGGCTCCGGAGGATGCCGATTTGAAGAAGCGGGCCGTGTGGAGCGATCTCGGGAGCGGCGCTTTCCGTGAAGTGAGAATGCCGAATTCCATATCTGGAAACCCTTCCTCCAAGGGTAATGAAGCTGACCAACTCTGCTTTCCAATCACTTCATTCGGAAAGGCTTTGAACTGCTTTCTGCATCACCTGCTATCATGTAGCACATTCTAGGTGTCTCAGATGCTTTTTGAGGACCCACGCAGCCAGCTTCCGGAGGAACCGGGAGCCTTTTCGATTCGGCAGTCATAAACACGTTTTCAAAGTTTGTCATCAAGCCGTGTCACTTGCTTGGCATTCTGCCGCAGCGAATGTCAAATATATGAGGCCCGACGTTAGAGGTTAAAAACATGCTTAAAGACTCCTCAATGAGCGGCTAGGCGCTGGGTAGTGCGGGACCCAAGCATCGTACCAGTACCCACCCATCCCGTCTACTCCGGTAGATCTCGACCGGTGTTAGGCACCGCAGGTGACTGGGTGCGGTTGTGCCATCTTCCATCATCGGCCGGCGAGCAGTGCTTGCACTGGACCAGTTTCCGCCTGTGAAATTCCCTGCTAAATGTTCATTTGGATCTGGAGGTTAGCGATGCCCGAAATATCGACCCTTTACAAGTTTATAGCTGGTTCGATGCCTCCACCAGGGGAAGCCGACATATTTGATGTCGAGCCCAGCCGAAGTGGTAGTAAATCTCTCCAGCTGTGCATACCAGCTGCCAACTGGGTTGATTTGACTCGATGTCTTCAGGTCGGTGTTACGCAATGGTAGGTACCTTATGTAATAGGCAGTTGTGGAGCGTATTACCAAGTGGTGATCCCTTTGGCCCAGGCCGATTAGAGGCATAGATCACGAGAGTTACATGTATGCTGACCTGATCCTAAGCGAACTAGAAATCTCATTTTGGTCACAAAAGCCGGAACCGCTTAACGTTGCTCACCCATTTACGGAACACCCCCTAATCCGGAACACCTAAAATTCCCTCACCGCTACCCCAACCTCCTCTTTTTATCCTACGATATTTCCACTAACCTATTTACAATTACTCCTATATTTCAGTCACTATTACTTTAGTTACTAATGCCTCGATATACTGAAGATAAAATCAACTAGGCCCTCGAGGCTATTATAGACGGCCAATTAATCCGGAAGGCTTTAATCTATTAGTAGTCCGTGCCCCACGCCCTGGGGTCCGTGCGCCCCGTCGCCTACTAAGTCCGTAGTTCCAGGCCCACCTGCCTGCCTCTAGGGGAATAGATATATATATTACTAGTTCTGTCCCTTTTTGCCTCTATAGGTTATGAGCCCCTAAACGCTCCGCGTATTATCGTTACTACGACGATTTTTATACCTTTATTAAGAGCTTTATTAGCTCTATCGTTAGATATTATTTTCATCGATTTTAGTATAGTATTACAGGAGGTATCGTATCTCTAATAACTACCTATAAATTTTCGGCTCCTAGCAGCTAATTTCCGGTTTTCTCGCTACCTACGCTCGGCTTCTAATAGCTACCTTAAGCTACCTTCAGCTACTACTCCTTAATAGGCTCTAATACCTGACCCTTTATTATTATAGCTTCTTTAAACGCTTATAACGTTCTAGTACTAGTCGGAGAATCGAATTTCCGGGCTTAGTAACTCAACGTTACTATTACCTATAAATAGGAGGACGTCGAGGAGTTCCTCGTAAACCCTGTTCCCGTACCTGCTGCCGTAACTACTAACGTAGCGCTGCAGAAGCTATAGAAGGCGAGACGCGCTACTACTATGCGCCTCCTAGTTAACTCGATCGATCCGGTACTTCTCGACCGCCTTAAAGGCGCTAGTTAGGATATCGCTGACCGGGACCCCTATAGCCTCTAGAACGCAGTTATTTATATAATTCCGAAGGTCTCAGAAGATGCCGTCTGCGACCTTATTCGAGAGATCGGTACCCTCGAAAGCGGTGACTTTCCGATACTTTACGCCTTCCTCGCACGCGCCTAGACGCTTAAGAGAAGGCTCTGCGAACTTACTAGAGGCGACTCTCGCCTATATACCTACTACCTTCTAAATAGTATTAGGAGGCAGTACCCTGCGTTATTCGAAAAGTATACTACTACTACTAATATATAGTAGAATAATATAGTACGTAATATTAGCTATAAGGCTAATACGCAGGAATCTGCATATACCTCCCTCGCCGTAGTATAGGGTTCTAGTAATTATAGTAAGAAGAAGGGTAATTCTACGCCTAACGCCGCTCCTATAGCTAAGAGGAAGCACCCTACGTGCCTATATTACCTTAAGGAAGGCAAGGAGCTCTTTAACTACCTACTTATAGACTACTTTCTTCTCGAGAAGAATATACCCTCGAAGTAGTCTACGGATATCCGCGAGAAAGCTATAAAAGCCGTACGAGCTTACTATTATAATACTACGTGCCGAGAGTCTGCCTCTATTCCTAACGCCTCTAACGATAATAATAGGTAGGTCGTAGTAGCCTCGTTAGATATTACTCGATAGAATACTATTACCTATTCGGTAATATCCGGTTAGGCCTACGCCGTAGCTAGAGCTCAGGGCCGAGATACTATTATCCTCGACTCCGGCAGTAACGTTAATATCTTTAATAACCTCTCGTAGTTCTCTGAATACGTCGAGAACGCCCACCTGCCTCCTATTAACGTAGCGAACGGTTAGGTTATAAAGCCTCTTAGTATCGGTAAGGTATTCTTCTAGGTCCGTAATCCTCTTAATCCTTCTATAGTTATTAATTAGGTTATCTCGGATATCCGATATCTCCCGGAGAGCCCTAGTAACCTTCTATTACTAGCCCTCTTAAGCACTAACGGAATCGAATACGACTATCGCACTAATTCGATAGTTTACGTTAGTAACGGCCTTCCTATCGCGGCAGCTACTTAGATTTAAGGTATTATAGTTATGCCTACGACCCCCTTAAAGTTACTGCCGCTAGAGACTGCTTATAGTATAGCCTCCGTTACCTAGCTTACTGCGAAGACCCGGGTGCCTTTTCGCGTTATATACGAACGCCTCCTTTACGCTAGAAAACGCCGCGTTATCGATACTTATAAGAAGGTCGGTATCCTCTTCGATTAGCAGGAGGTCAGCGACTTCTACTATAAGGCTTATTACCTCGGAAAAAGCACTAAGATCGTAAGCCGTTCTATTCTTTATAAGGCTCTTACCCTAGGTTACGAAATCTTTATAGATCTTATTGAATTTAAGCCCTCGAGTCTTAAGGATAGCTTCTATTATACCCTCTACCTAATCGATAGGTATAGTAGCTTCTACTAGATCCTATTTATAAAGACTAAGACTAAGCAGGAGTCCTATTTTACTATTAAGAAGTTCATTCAATACTTTAAGGCCTCTACTAGTCTACCTATCGTCTCTATAACCTGTAATAGAGGTAGCGAATTTAATAACCTTAAGGTTAAGCTAATACTAGCTGACGAAGGCGTCGCCTTCTAACCCTCGGCACCGAATACTCCGGCCTAGAACGGCGCGGCGGAACGCGCCGGCCGCACTATTTCGGAGGGCACGCGCACTATTATTATCGCCGTAGGTCTCCCGGAGACTCTATAGCTATACGCTATAAAGACCGTAATAGAAGTTATTAATCTACTGCCTACGGCCTCTAACCCCTATAGTAAAGCTCTTTAAGAATATCTTACTAAAGCTCTCGGCCTACCGTAGTCCTATTAAACCCTATTTATTTAATACCTCCGTACTTATAGCTGCGTTACCTATATTTATAAGAAGGGTATTCTCCGCCCCCCCCCGCGCTAATAAGACTAAAGCACGCGCCTAGAAGGGCTTCCTTATAGGCTTCGATAGTCCTTACGGCTATATCTTTAACGTATACGTACCGGAACGCGAAGCTATTATTCGCTATAGGGATATACGCTTCTTCGAGGGCTAACTCCCTCCCGTACGAGATCCTTCTATAGAAATCGTTAAGTACGATGCTATTTTCGCCGACTACGATATCTCTAAGTTTATTAAGATTCCCTTTAATAACCGTACCCCTAAGTAGCTTCTTAAAGAGCCTACGGATAGGGTTATAGCTAAGGTTACTAATTCCGAGACTATCGGGATTAGCTAATAGGAAGTTATACCTCTACTTAATAAGTTAATTCCCTCGATAACTTCGATTCCTTACCCTCTCTAAGAGAATAGCCCAGTAGCTTCTACTAACTCAGATACCTCGTACTCTAATAACTTTAAGGATACTATTATAGAACCGGACGAAGTCCTCCCCCTAAACGTAACCCGTTCGGAGTCCCTAGACCTTCTTACGGAGGCTTCTCCTCCGTCCCCGGAGCCTCGCACTACTGCGGCGCCTCCGATCCGCAGATCTAGCCGTAACGCCCCGTACGTTAGAGGGCAGTATACTACTACCCGCATTAACGATAGCTTCTTAAGCAGCCGGGCTCTCCTCTTAGTAGAGTAAGCTACTTATTACGAAGAGGATCTCCTCGTACCTCCGTTAGAATAGCCTATTACCTATTCCGTTCTCTAGGCTACGGCTATCTCGTCGGATATTAACGCCCCGAAGACGATTAACGCTGCGAAGAATAGCCCTAACTAGTACCTCTAGAAGCAGCAGATCTAGCCGTAACGCCCCGTACGTTAGAGGGCAGTATACTACTACCCGCATTAACGATAGCTTCTTAAGCAGCCGGGCTCTCCTCTTAGTAGAGTAAGCTACTTATTACGAAGAGGATCTCCTCGTACCTCCGTTAGAATAGCCTATTACCTATTCCGTTCTCTAGGCTACGGCTATCTCGTCGGATATTAACGCCCCGAAGACGATTAACGCTGCGAAGAATAGCCCTAACTAGTACCTCTAGAAGCCTGCCTTTAATAAGTAGATTTAGAACCTTCTCGACTATAAGACTTAGTCCCTAGTAAGTCCCCTAACTAGTATTAAGGTCCTTCCGGGTATATAGGTACTAGATATTAAGACCTCGCCTTAACGCCTGCGAGCTAGGTAGGTAGTATGCGGAAACCGCTAATAGGGCGAATAGTCGGCTTAAGATCTCTACGCTATAGTAGCTTATTCTATATCGGTACGCCTGTTTTTTACCTTAGTAACGTACCTAGGCCTTTACCTTATAGTCATCGACTTTAATAGCGTATTCCTCGTAGCCCCTGCCCCTAAAGGTAGTCGTATTTACGTTTAATAGCCCCGTAGATATAAAGATAGAACTAATAGGGTTTGCCTTCTTAATAGTACCCTCTATAGCCTCCGCGAAGCCCCCTTATAGTAGTTCTAGTTCCTATTTAGTAAGTTAGAGAACCTTAGGTATACTAGTATAGCTAGAAACCCGTACCTTCTACGTAACGAGTCTACTAACGTTATTCTTCTTATATACGTTAACGACGTCGCTATCGCTAGACCCTCTTCTATAGCTATTTATAGCGCTATAACGATACTAAAGACTATCTGCGACCTTAAGGAAATACCCTCTATTAATAAGTTTGTCGGTATGCACGTTGTTTACGACCGCGCGGGAGGCTTTACTCTACTATACTAACGAGACTATACTTATAAGATCCTATAGCGTTTTAGCTTTAACTAGGCGAACGCCGTTAAGACTCCTTAGGCTATAGGTACTATACTACCTCTTCCTAATCCTACCTATAATACTAATATTATAAAGAAGTATTAAGAGATAACCGGAGCCCTTAATTACCTTAGCTATAATAGCCGCCCTAATATTAGTTTTACGGTCTCGAAGCTCTGCGAAGGCAATAGTAGACTAACTTACGAGCACCTTACGGCCGTTAAGCGTATATTTCGGTACCTTAAAGGCACTGCCTCGATAGGCATTAAGTATTATAAGGCTCCTAATATCGAGCTCTTTACCGTAAGCGATGCCTTATACGGAGACTACGCTAGAAGGGTTTCTATAGGAGGATACGTTATCTTCTTAGCTAGTACCCCTATCGCCTAGAAGGCTTATAAGCAGTAGTTCGTTATACTTAGTACTTTAGAAGCTGAATTTATTAACCTTACTCTTACGGGCATTACCCTTAATTAGATTAGGGATACGATTTCGGCCTTTAAGGTAGTAATTCTAAAGCCTCTTATCCTCCTAACTAATAGCTAGAATGCCCTCGCAATTACCCTTAATCTACTAAACGCGGCGCGCACTCGTTATATCGATATTCGGTATAAATGGGTATAGGAACGTATAGCGGCAGGCGATTTCGAGCTTCGCTACGTACCCTCTACGGAAATGCCTGCCGACGGCCTTACTAAAGGCCTTAGAATTAACAAACACGTCGAATTCGTACGATAGTTGCGCCTCGTCGCCGCGACTAGATAAGTCCGCTAGGGTTCGATTCCTATTACTATTATTTATTTTTTTTAGGTTTCCTGTTTTTATAGAGGAATCCTGCGTTCTAATTAGTCGGGAGATAGTGTTTTTAGAGTGCTAGAATTAGGGAAGTGGCCTGTTATAAGGTGCCTACGGGAAGCCCTTACGGCTATTGTTAGCTGGCAGTTTTGCCTGTAGGGGGGTGTTAGTAGTCCGTGCCCCACGCCCTGGGGTCCGTGCGCCCCGTCGCCCACTAAGTCCGTAGTTCCAGGCCCACCTGCCTGCCTCTAGGGGAATAGACACACATATCACTAGTTCTGTCTCTTTTTGCCTCTATATAATCTACTAGGGCATTCCGGTTATAACTCTTTATAGTAGGATTCGAGGCGCCCAGTCTAGGGCTATAGCTTTTACTAGTCGTTAGAAGCTTTCCCTAACGTAAGAAAAGCACCTAGTCGAATAGATACGGATCCAGGCTGCCCTAGGGCTTCCACTAACCTATTCATAAGTCAGGGAATTTATAGAACGAATCCTACGCCTATAAGGGGGCCCCTAGACTATCGGAAAAAATTGGTTCCAGGCCTTTACTCGCAGGAACCCATCGATAAAGGTCTAGAGGGCTAGGCCTATTAATTCCTAGCGTATTAACGGCGCATCGACTAACGTAATCAGGGCCTAGTTTCGATACCTAGCTATTCCTGAGATTAAGGCTATCTAACTAGTTAACCGCTATAATATAGATGAGACTAGTATCCTGGAAGGCCGAGGGTCTAATAGCCTAGTCCTAGGATACTAGGAAAGCCGGAATCTATAGAAAAAACAGCCTAGATCTAGGGCCTGGACGACTATCCTTAAGTATATTAGCGCGATAGGCACTATAGTACCTCCCTTAGTTATCTTTAAAGGTAAATTAGTCTAATAGTAGTAGTTCCCGCTAGACCTATAGCCCTATAGCAGCTAGAAGTTTACTACTACTAAAAATAGATAGACCGATAACGATACGGCTATCTTCTAGCTTAGGGAGATCTTTATCCTATCGACCTAACTAACCGACCCCTCGATAGCTAGGCTACTTATCCTAGACGGCTACGGTAGCTATAAGACAATAGAATTTATATATCTCTACTATACTAATAATATCTACCTACTTTTCCTACCTCCCTATACCTCCTACGTCCTATAGCCTCTAGATTAGTCTATTTTTAGTCCCCTGAAAATAGCCTATTAAAAGGAGCTAGGATATCTGGATTAGTAGAATAATTCTATAGTAGTAGGTAAAAGGAATTTCCTTACCTACTATAGGAAAGCACGCTAGTTAGCTTTTATAGCGAAGAATATACGTAGTAGGTGGAAATTAATAGGTCTTTAGCTAGTATAGATAGATAGACTACTTATTAGCCGTCTCCTACTTAAGAATTCCACTAACGCTACTAGTATAGTCGACCCTATACTAGATAGGGCCCTTAGGTCTAGGGCTATCTAGCTATATAAAACAGCTATATCTGCAGTTATATAGTCGACCCCTAGGAAGACGATTAATCTATAGGTCTAACTAGCCTAATTCAACTAGCTAGATTAACCTACTAATACGTAACGGCTACTATTCCGGAAGGTTCAGAAAGGCTTTAAGGAAAAGGACTACCTACTAGCTACCCAGGAACGCAGGATTCAGGCTCTAGAACAGCAGTTAGAACAGGCTAGGCCTAGGAAACGGAAGAGGGTCCAAATCAGCCTAAATTCGAAGTTTACCGATATCGAGGCTATCTACAAGGCCCAGGTCGAGGCTGGCGACAAGGACGATAGAGTAGGTGAAATCAGCGACCCTGAATTACCTAGTGAGTCGGAGGACTGTATTATTGTTGCATAGCAATAGGTGGAAAATTCGGGTTGTTAGGAGGGTCTGTTTCTGAGGGTCGGATTTTCGGGTGTTCCGGATTGGGGGGTGTTCCGTAAATGGGTGAGCAACGTTATTCAGCGCAGTTCGGAAGACGAGGAAAATTTTGTATAGACTTGAACAAACAATTGACTGTTGTACTGTGTAATTATATAAGAACAGTAGATGGCAAACCAACAAGTGCCCTCTACACACGCTGCAAGCCTGCAAACCAATAAACAGCCTTCATCAGTTCTCTTTATCACTTCAACATGCGTTCATTCATGTTTCCATCGATACTTGGGCCTCTCAGTTCTCTGACACTTCCTTGTGTGGGCCGCCCTGATTCTGTAATCGAGACAGACGTTGCCATCATCGGTGGTGGCGGAAGAGGGGCATATGCTGCTGTGCGTCCGAAAGAAGATTACAAGAAGAAAGTGATTGTGATCGAGAAAATGAGCCTTCTGGGAAGTTTGAACTTCGTTGAACATGATTGTATGTTAAAGCAAAGTAGGGCGGACACACTAATGTGTGGATTGATCCTGTTACCAATGAGCATTTCATCTATGGCGTAGAGGTCTTTATGAACTCCTCCATTGCTCCTTGTCGGTTTCTCACCCGTTTGGATGTCCCTGTCAAGCCGGCTTCAATCGTTGCTGCCACTTCGCGCTTCGCCGACTTCAGAGACGGCAGAACTGTCGACTACACGCGCGCGTCTAGTGACGAGTGGTTACCGGCACTTGAGAGACTTGGAATACAATGGACCAAGTACGATTCTATGTTCTTGCCCAATACAAAGGACTTCCCCGCCCCCGAAAATATCCCTGAGGATCTGTTCATGATGTGGTCTGACTTTGCTCGCAAATACAACGTCGAGGCCGCCACGCAGATTATTCACACCAATGTCGTTCAAGACCCCACCGCGTCGACCGTCATGGACATGTACCGAGCATTCGACTCCCCAACCCTTCCAGTCTTCACCGGAGCAGGCAGCGGCCTGCAAACAGTCGACTTCAATAACCTAGCAGTCTACGAGAGAGCGGCGGACCTGCTGGGAGGCGATGTTATGTACGAAAGCGAGGTCATCACTTCCAAGCGAACCAAGAATGGCGTCAGACTCGTGGTCCGCTCCAAAAAATGGGCGCACAGTTGTCGTGAAGGCTCGCCAACTATTGATCTCAATTCAACCTGATGCGGCCAGACCCGGGTCGCTGGACCTCGATGCCAACGAGCGAAAGGTCTTGTCCAGGTCTTCCGCCAATCGATTCTTTGTAGGAATTGTTTCTCACCCTTCCTTACCGACCGACACAACATTCTTCAACACTGTACCAGAGGCTGCACCGAACAACCTCCTGGTGTGCCCACCCACCCCATCCTTGGCAAGCTTCCGCTTCGTCGGAAACTCGTCATCAGGGGGTCTCTATCGTACAGTGATGAGTGGACCCCCCAGTCTACAGTTCGAAGATGCTAAGCAGCTCGTTCGGACGAACCTTCAAAACCTCATCGACATTGGCACAATTTCTCCACGGAACGCGGCCGAGATCAATTTCAAGACTTTTGAGGACCACGGGTCGTTGTACCGCAGTGACGCTGCCAAGGATTGAAGGACGACATTATTGGTAAGCTGAATGCTCTGCAGGGAGTTCGATCGACCTGGCGGACTGGTGCTGCCTGGAGCACAACCAATTTGTGTATGCTGTGGACGCTGACAGACACTGTCCTGGAGGGATTGACCAAAGGTCTTTAAGTCTTTGGATGGGACTGGAAACTGTGGCCTTTCTTTCCTCCATCCGTTGGGAGACGCCACAATTGTACTCAAATCCTGTCGAGCGTGTGGACAGGCGCTGGATTGAACCCCTGTTGATGCAGGGTCGAACTACCCCTTCCAGTGTAAAAGCCTTCTTAGGAGGTCGGAGAAGAGGTCTTGAATCAATGTGTAAATATCATGATATCATCATGGTCTCGTCAACAACACGATGCGTAGACCTCCAGAAAAGACGCGTCGAAGGCCTTTTCATACATCTGGCCAGGTGAAATGTGCAGGCTTTCGGAGCGCCCCGGTAACGACGCAGCCATGGCTTAGTGAACATAGTCAAGCTGCAACACTCTCCGTCTTCTAACAATATAAGGCCCAGAACTGCGTTTCATTTGTGATCGTCCATGAGGCATGTAACGGGACGCCGAATCCTTCGTTCGAGACGGCGTCTATGGGAACGTCCCCAAACCTGGATTGGCTCCACCGTGGCAGGCCGGATGTTTACTGAGACTCGAAATGCCGTAGGACAAGCGATATCACTGGTGACAGAAGGAAGAATGTCAAGGAAGAATGTCTTCATGAGATTGACCATCCTCTTTTGGATAGGAGGCTGATGATATCATCTTACGGTACCGATCTGCTTGGAAGTGAAGATCGAGGATGATTCGACCTATCTTTAGTGCGCGTCCCCACCGATGTTGCCATCTCGCAGTGCAACACGCTCTAGGTTGAGGGCTATCAAGTCGTCCGAGAGACCAAGGAGATCTAGGAAGCTTGGCTACCGTTGAAGAGCAACTAATAGTCACAGTGGTCTCCAAGGAAGCTTGGCTGGCCATGAATAGCATTGTCACGGGCCGCCTCTACCCCACGAGTGGACGGAATGACGTGCAAAGCTGACATGATAGACGACGATTTCGCCAGACTGAGTCAAAAGAAATTCGTTGTCATACTCTTCAGGCATGCGGCATCAGAAGGTGGGGCGCGAAGTGAGAAGGAAGCTGGGCAGACGTGCCTGTTGCTTGGCTTCACGGCTTTTAATGCGGATCCCAGTCCATTCACGAAAGCCAAGAGATCCTACCGTCAAATTCAGGCAGACCTCACGCGACAAGAAGTAACGACAAGTTGAGTATGTGGGCGTTGATGCTATTCATGGCGGAACGTATCAACTGAGGATCTCCGGAGCGTGGGCTGCAAGAGTGTATAAGTAGGGCTGCTGGAGCAGGCCAAACCTCGTTCATGTTCATCAACCAACTCAACTCAAAGCTCCAATCACAACAAGACCTCATTCTACTACAAAGTTCACATCTATCCCAAAACTTTCAAGATGGTCATCCTTACTCAAGCCCTTGCGACCTTCGCCACGATGGCCACAGCCTATGCGCTCCCATCAAAGTAAGTCATCGTATCTTCGAGTCCATTGATCGGCTTGCTGACAATATCTAGGGTTATCGAGTCCCGCCAAAGCCACCCTGTCGACTTTGTCGCGGCCTGCGAAGGCTACCGCCCGGCGGCCGACGAATGGGGCGTTGTCGCAGCTGGCGGTGTCACAGTCGAATGGTCCGGAAGCAACCTGGGTAACGGAGCCTCAGACCGAATGGTCATCATGTTTGACTCAAACTGCAACATGATCGGAAGCGACGAGTGGGTTCCTCATAGCCCTGGTTTCTCAAAGCTCTTCCACATCACATCTGGCGAGCATGAAGGGGCCGAGGTAGAATTCAAGAATGGCTGGATTGGAATCCACAATGTTGGAGAGACGGCTGTTTACTGGAACGGCGAGAAGATTGACTCTTGGTGCGACGACAATCAGACCGGAATGGACGGTCTCAATGCTGGTTACTGGAGAACCTGCAACTTCAGGACCCCCTGAAGGAGGAGTTGACCAACCAAGCGTGGAATCATTTATCATTGGTACATCATAGGGACGGACGGTCACGGACGGATATGTGAAGAACAGGCCTTACTTCTAGCTACACTCTTTTCTTGAATACTTGGATCAAATTTGGACTTTTCTCATGTGTGTTACTTGGAAACTGCAATGCCGATTTGTGACCCGGGCTGTCTTTCCAGCATGACCCCAAACGCTTTGAGCGCTGATTGTCCCTGGGGAAGGTGGTTCGGAAGCTGACCACCACACCTTATCGTATTTTGAGTCAACTGAAATCAAGGCTCTCTAAGTATACGACGTTATGTCGGCCAAGGTTGAAATGGCTACTGAGGGACCCTGGAAGCCCGCTGACACCATGCCACATTGTTTGGGAAAATCATATGACAGTGCATTGTGTACAGCAAAGGGTAGAACGTGCTTGGCGTGAGATGCTTACCGAGTAAACCGATGAATGAGCTGGAAATTACGGGTCGACACGCTGGCATTATCGTTCATCTCAAGGTAGGTTCACGTGCCCGTGTGCAATTGTGTAATTGCCCTTACATCAGGCATGAACGCTTGGAATCTTATAAGCCTCATCACCCACCTTCTTGAGATCACGGGTCATTACAAAACATATGGTATAGTGATCCTAGAGTTTGCACTTGGCAGTTGCTGAAAATCGGAACCATGGAGGTTTAAGGGCGTACAAGTCAATGCCCACGAGGAGGTGTGTGATCACAGTCGACACGGCAATGAAGAAGCGCATTCGCTTGTTGTATTATCCTCATATATGAGGAGCGGTAAATTCGTACGATGCGCTGACGCCTTGGTTCCTTGCCTCTACGTCGATCTCCTGACCACCTGGTCTAATGCGCTTGCGAAGCGATTGACATTACGGTCGTTCAGGCCTGCAATTGAGATCCGGGATGTGTCTGCCATGTAGACGTGATATTCCTCTGCGAAAATATCAGTGAAATTCGACTGAATTCATGCCACCGGATTAAAGGGACTCACCTTCAAGATGCCGGACTTGAAGCCGACTGATACCAGTGTATCCAAACATACCACTCTGCTTGACAAGGTGGGACCAATCGCCCGGCGTCTGCAGTCTCAAAAGCTCGTCGAAAAGCTTCTGCCGAATAGACCTGATTCTACCAGACATTGTGATGAGATCCCTCGCCCACTGCTCTCTAATTTCCGGCGTCTCAAGCACCGTAGCAGCGATCCTGGCGCCATACACCGGCGGGTTCGACACGGTCGAGCGCTGGACGTTCTCAAGGACGGAGCCCACGGCGCGAGCAATTTCAGGCTCCTTCAGCACAAATGTGACGAGACCGACGCGCTCACCGTAAAGGCCCATGTTCTTAGCGAAAGAAAGAGAAACAGACACCTCGAGACCCAAGTCCTCGACAAAGTACCGGATCGCCCAGGCATCCTTGTCGACGGAACCAGAGTTGAACCCGAGGTACGCCGCGTCAAACACGGGGAAGATGTTGCGCTCGACAATCACCTCGGCGATCGCCTTCCACTGCTCAGCCGATGGATCGCAACCCGTCGGATTGTGGGCGCATGCGTGCAGGATGACGGCCGAGGACGGCTCTGCTGCTTTCAGCGCTGCGATGTAGGTGTCGAAATCGAATGCTCCATCCTTGTAGTAGGGTAGTTTCTTGACCTGAAAACCTTGCGAGGCAAAGAGGAGGTCGTGATTGGACCATGTTGGTTCGGTGATGTAGATATTCTTGATGCCGCTGCTGCGCTTGAGGGTGAGGCCTGCCAGGAGGAGGGCGCCGGTGCCGGATAAGGCCTGGCAGGAGGCGATCTGCAGCAAATGAGTGAGATTGAGGTCAAATGTAGTTGGACGTTGGAAATATGACTTACGCGATCGTCATTCAGAGCATTTGTGCCCGAAAAGACAAGTCTGGTGGCTGCGTCACGGAAAGTCTTCAGGCCGGCGATTGGGAGGTATTCGTGACCGACATTGCCGATCTTCTCTTTCGCCATTTTCACTGACGGCAGGATCCACGGTTGGCCATTTTCATCTCGGTATGTGCCTTGACCAAGATTGATCTTGTTGGCGTCTGTGTCGGCGAGGTATCGTCTTGTGACGTCAAAGATGGCATCCGGAGGAATGTACTCTGCTGATTGGAATGTCGATGGTCGTGTTGGAGCCATTGTGAGGTGAGATTTGGAGCTTCTTCTGGGTGTTTACTTAACAATTGGGACGGTCACAGAGATGACGACAAAACAATGATGGCGAAAAAGAGAATTTTGATCTTGATATCATCGCTTGAGCCGCAGACAGTCACACTCAATCTTGCAGTCTCGGTGCGAGCGACCCCTCGCCTCGGATTAGGAGGGGTTTCTTTCGGAACAGGAACCGAATGTTGGAGGGGCTTCGGCAGCGATCCCGACGCTATCTTTATCGGACCCGAGTCTGCCCCGCAGCTCCCGTCTTGTGGCCCGGTGTTCACCAGAAATGCGCCAATCGCTACGCGTCCGATTGTGTAATGGCGTTGGCCATGGTGATGGAATCGGAGGGGTAGCCGGTTTGGCGTGGAGGAGCCGGAGAGTCGACCGGTCGGTATGTTGGGAAAAGCGAAGCGAGCTTGGTCATTCAAAAAGGAAGCATCACCCATGACATAGTAGTGACAAGGGAATTCCCTTAGTCAAGCCAAAAACAATATCTGCATCTTCAAGTCTCTTTTCTACGA
Source organism: Verticillium nubilum (assembly GCA_002851675.1). Classification (NCBI taxonomy): domain Eukaryota; kingdom Fungi; phylum Ascomycota; class Sordariomycetes; order Glomerellales; family Plectosphaerellaceae; genus Verticillium; species Verticillium nubilum. Next base: position 109,289 of record NMXI01000082.1, read on the forward strand.
TTCCTTCCTTGCAATCCTCCAATCTTCCTTTCCATTCTTTCCCAATATAACCCCCGACACCATCTCCAAAGACACCCACCATGTCCCAAACCTTCAACCCCCCGCCCTTCGGCATCTACACCCCCGCCGTGACCTTCTTCGCCGAAGATGAATCAATCGACTTCACCGCAACGTCGCAGCACCTCTCCCGCCTCCTGGACTCAGGCGTAACCGGCCTCGTCATCCACGGCAGCAACGGCGAAGCAACCCACCTCCTCCCAGAGGAAAAGGTCGAGGTCATCAAGACCGCCCGCCGCCTCATCACAGAGAAAAGCTCAAACGCAACAATCATGGCCGGCTGCAGCGCAAACAGCGTTCTCGAAACCGTAAAGGCCCTCCGCGAAGCCCACGCCGCCGGCGCAGACCACGCCCTCGTCCTGCCGCCCAACTACTGGGCCGCCGCCATGACCAAGGCCGTGCTGAAGGGGTACTTCCTCGACGTCGCGAGGCAGTCGCCGCTGCCGATTGTTCTGTATAACTTTCCCGGCGTGCGGTCGGGGATCGATCTCGACTCGGACATCATCGCGGAGCTGGCGAGGGAGGCCAAGCAGATTGTGGGCGTCAAGCTGACGTGTGGAAATATTGGCAAGCTGCAGAGGCTTTCTGCTGAGTTTGACGCTACGAGGTTCGCGCCGCTTGTGGGCAAGGGTGATTTCTTGCTGCCGGGGTTGGTGGTTGGTGGTCAGGGAGCCATTTCGGCGCTGGCGAACGTGGTGCCGAAGCTGCATATCGAGCTGGTGAGGTTGTATCAGGCGGGAGAGCTGGAGAAGGCGCAAGAAATCCAGAAGCTGCTGTCTGTGGCTGACTGGGCCTTGCAGAAGGGGGGTATCTCCGGGGTCAAGGCGGCGGTGGGCAAATGGTACGGTTATGGTAACCCCAGGGCGAGGGCACCGCTGCCGACCGTGTCTGATGAGGTCTTTGCTGCTGGCGTAGATGCTATTCAGAAGGTGGTTGACCTGGAGAATAAGTTGTGAGAGTGAAGGTGTGGAGAAACCTTAGAGTGGACGACGATTATAGAGGACCACTTTCCAAGACAGCTGCGAATGCGTGGTGGGAGACATCAAGGGTATCAAACAATCGATTCATGCTTCTATCGTTCCGCAAGTCTCGAGCAAGAAAGCTACTTCTTCACCGACTTGCCCTCATTCGACGACCAAAAGTCCTTGTCAACCTTGTCCTGCTCCGGCCTCTCAGTAGCAGCATCTCGCGTGGCCTCAAACTCCTCGTTGTGTCGGTCGACCTCCTCCTGCTGATCCTTCGTCAGGCCCTTGTCTTTCCCCTGCGGCAGCGCGCCGCTGTCGACCTTGGGCGGCTGGGGGGCGTTCGTGGAGCTGCCGAGTGTTTCGCCGCCGCCCGTGCGCCCGCGAGCGTCGCTTTCGGCGAGGCTGTCGTCGATGGCGGAGCCTCCAAGGTGTTTGGTGGGGGGTTCGTCGGCAAAGGTTGCCTTGCGTGTGGTGGGTTGAAGAGACGGAGCGAACGCCGAGGGTCGGTAGAGGCTTATTATGGCGGGCTTGGTGAGTTGGATGGCCGTGGGCCGCAGACGGAGGACAGAGCGATTCATGGTGAGTGTGGTTGTCACAGGTATACACGTGTGTATGTGTCGGTTGGGCTGGTTGTGTGTCTGGTGATGGAACGCAATGTGTGGAAGCACTGCGATGATAGGGTGTGATGAGGAAGTTGATGTTTACACATTCAGATTGCGAGATGGGAGTAGAAGGAAGGAAAGTATGACCTTGTTCGACATGTGAGCTCATCGCCTCAATCAATGGCAGGAGCTCATCATCGTCACTGCCGGCCATCATGATGACGACGTTTGAACCCCCCCATTGGAGGCTGTCATTGGTGCAGGGGCGTTTGCTCCTTCTTCGCATCATCCGCACCAGAAATGATCAGCGGTGGCCCTGATCGGCACTCGTCATAGGCCTTGAGGGTCTTTGATGGGGAATTCCATGGCCGTCATGGCTTTTTGCAAGTTCTTGGATCGACTTGACTAAGGTAAGGTATTGATTGAGTGAATCTTCGGATTCGGTGGAATTTCGGAAGCCTGTAATGTTTCACGGACGACCTCTTCAGCGCTCCTACCCATTCAACTTCATCTTGAGCCGCATTTCGAACTCTTCCATTCACAACATTTGCCCCCCACCAATTAATCCACAGCCACTTACCAACTTGAAAAAAAAATCCATCCTCTGTCTTATTGCTGCCCCTTAGACTGGCCTCCACGGTGGCTGGAAATTCTCGAGATAGGACCACAGCACCTTGATCTTTCCCCCCTCGACGACAATAACGTTTCCGCCCAGTTGCGATGCCGCCTGCGCGGGATCGTCATCCGTCCCCTCGGGCACAACCTGCCAGCGCGAGGTCGCCATTTTCTGGCACACCTTGACGTCTTCTGTGGGGCGCTGGACGGTGCCGTCCTGCTGGCTCATGATGATGGTAGAGTGCGCGAGCTTGCCGTCGTGGCCGTGGTGTGCGCTGCCGTCCGAGTCGAACCAGATGGCGTCAGAGGCGAAGATTGGTTCGATGGCAGCGAGGCGGGCTTGGGCGTTGTAGATGGTGAGGAAGGTTATATGGTACGGCTGGTCAAGGTGAGCATTTTCTCTCGATCGGGAGGCGATGTGAGGGAGATGCTGATCTGGTCGGGGGCGGCCATGCTGTTGTTCGATAAGGTGAGGCGGTGTTGAGAAGAAGTGTATAACCGGCTTCGAATACTATGCCTCCGCCCTGCCTCTTGTTCCTCCGGCACGGGAAGAAGCAACATAATTGTACTTTCATGGCAGGGCAAACATATGGTACGCAGACAGCTCACGTCCATTTGGGGCCGAGAGGGGCATAGACAGAAAGGTAAGCATGGCTCACAAGGGGAAAGCAACTTCAACCCATCCTGAGTCAGCATAAGACGACAACTCGGGATAGGCAGTGAGGGGATTCGCAGACATCTTCATGATGGTGGTCACTAATAATACATGCTGAGCAGAAGTGGCTGGCTGTGGAAATGTGTTGTGGTTGGAAGACGTGGCACCTGATTTTGACCTGCATGCTCCTCGAGTTTTCCCTTTGGACCCTTGCGGGCTTGCCTACGCCAGGACCCCTTCTCGACGGAAGTTGAAGCAACCATCCAGTGAGGAGACGATACGAGCCACAAGCCACAAGCCTGAGTATCTGGCTTCGATCAGTGCCGACACTTGGTGGGGTGGTCCTATCTTCTTCCACCACCGGGCCCCCTATAAGGTGATGCCCTTGGTTTCTTCCGGCCGGTGAGGTGGTGACAGTCCATCCCAGGTAAGGTACATGGGTGACAAGGGCAGCCCCTGGAAGAGCTCCCCCAGCAAGGCGTCGCCGGAGCTTGGATTACCTTAGCGGCCTACCCCGCAGTTGGAGCGCTGAACGCGCTGTGGGTGGGGTTTTGCTCGCCAAAACTCCCTGAAACTTGACAGCGGCTTTCAATAACGCCCATTGGCGAGGCGGGCTTCGAGGCATCACCTGTTCGAGATCCTACAAACTACCAGACCCCAGCCTGTATTCCCGCGCCATTGACAGCTTCCCTAGACCGCAGACACGCCTCACGATATGCCGGGTGGATGCAGAGAACGGGAGGGGGCTCTTGAGGATAAAGGCTCTCGTTGCTACCTCGGACTCGACAGCCTCCCTTCACTCCTCCCAGTCCAGCAAAGCCACCCCAAGTCCCCGACCATCTCCAGCATCATCACCACCACCACCACAGCGCACCACCATGCTTCAAGAAATCGACGACAAGCTCGTCTTCACTTTCGACGCTGAGACGCTCTGGATTCAACCATGGGGGCACAACGCTTTACGCGTCCGGTCGACTCGCGCCCGCGAGATGCCCGACCAAGACTGGGCCCTGCTGAAGCCGGCTGCAACGACCCCGAAGATCACCATTGACGAGCAATCCGGCGGCACGCTTGAGAACGGCAACATAAAGGCCTCCATCACCAAGGCAGGCAAGATCACTGTTCACAATGACAAGGGCGACCTCCTACTTGAGGAGTACGCACGCAACCGCAAGGACGTGCGCGACCCGAAGTGCAGCGCCCTCATCGTCGAAGCCCGCGAGTTCAAGCCCCTCGCCAACAGCGACAGCTACCACCTCACCGCCCGCTTCGAATCCGTCGACCCCGATGAGAAACTGTTCGGCATGGGCCAGTATCAGCAGCCCTTCCTCGATCTCAAGGGCCACGACCTCGAGCTCGCCCACCGCAACTCCCAAGCCTCCGTCCCGTTCACATTGAGCTCCCTCGGCTACGGTCTGCTCTGGAACAACCCGTCTATTGGCAGGGCCTTTCTCGGTCGCAACATCATGTCCTTCGATGCTCGCTCCACGACAACGCTAGACTACTGGATCGTCGCAGGAGACACACCCGCCGCCATCGTCGAGGCCTACGCCGACGCAACAGGCAAGGTACCCCTGGCGCCCGAATTCATGCTCGGCTTCTGGCAATGCAAGCTCCGCTACCAGACGCAGGAGGAACTCCTCTCCATCGCCCGCGAATACCGCCGCCGCGAACTCCCCATCGACCTCATCGTCATCGATTTCTTCCACTGGCCCACGCAAGGCGACTGGCGCTTCGACCCAACCTACTGGCCCGACCCCGACGCCATGATCGCCGAGCTGAAAGAGCTCAAGATCGAGCTCATGGTCAGCATCTGGCCCACCGTCGACAAGCGCAGCGAGAACTACCGCGAGATGCTCGAGAAGGGGTACCTCATCCGAGTTGACAGGGGCATGCGCGCCGCGATGGATTTTATGGGAAATACGGTGCACTTTGACGCGACGCACCCTGGGTCGAGGGAATATGTGTGGCAAAAGGCGAAGAAGAATTACTACGATAAGGGGATCCGGATCTTCTGGCTCGACGAGGCGGAACCGGAATACAAGGTCTATGATTTCGACAACTACCGCTATCACGCTGGTCCGAATACGGCTGTCGGGAATCTGTACCCCCTCGAATACGCCCGTGCCTTTTACGAGGGGATGCAGGCTGAGGGACAGGAGAACATTGTCAACCTACTTCGCTGCGCGTGGGCCGGTAGCCAGAAGTACGGCGCCCTGGTTTGGAGCGGAGATATCGGCTCGTCGTGGGTGAGTCTGCGGAACCAGGTCGCCGCTGGCCTGCACATGGGCGTCGCGGGTCTGCCGTGGTGGACGACTGACATCGGGGGCTTCCACGGGGGTGACCCCACGGACCCGAAGTTCAGGGAACTGTTCGTGAGGTGGTTCCAGTGGGGGGCTTTCTGTCCCGTGATGCGGCTTCACGGATTCCGGGAGCCGATGCAGCCGCAGCATGGGACGACGGGAGGCGCGGCTTGTCTGAGCGGAGCGCCGAACGAGGTTTGGTCGTACGGAGAGGATGTGTACGAGATTTGCAAGAAGTACATGTTCCTCAGGGAGACACTGAGGGAGTATACGCGGGGACTGATGAAACAGGCCCATGAGAAGGGCACGCCGGTTATGAGGATGCTGTTTTATGAGTTCCCTGAGGATCAGGAGTGCTGGAGAATCGGGCAGCAGTACATGTATGGTGACAAGTATCTATGCTGTCCGGTGTTGCAGGATGGGGCGAGGAAGACGAAGATCTATTTGCCAAAGTTGGCCGAGGGCAAGTGGACGTCTTTGGAGGAGGGAAAGGAGAAATTCGAAGGCGGTCAGTGGATTGAGGTTGATGCACCGTTGGAGTGGATGCCGGTGTTTGTGCGGCAATAGGGGTAGCGTGACACATGAGGTTGCAAACTAGCCTTCTGATGGACCACATTGGCATGAACGAGAGAAAGAAAATTTGCTGTTGGATCCAGAGTAGAATATCAAGAACAGGAGATGGTGTTTTCTACCATCACATCGAGGTCAAATCTTGTCGACCAGCCATCTGCAACGCGTCAAAAGTCAGTACGTCTGCGGTAGCCACAAAGACCGGTTCTTGTGCTTCATCTTACGATTTTGGCTACTGCAAATGCCGTGACATTGTTGCGAGCCATGGTCTTCAATCCGTCGCAAGTATATCTGTTGCAATCTGCTTGGCGTTTGTCGTCAAGCAACTGTTGGAAAAGAGGCCTTCTGAGAACGATGAAGCGTCCAGAGTTGTTGAGGTGCAGATTCGGTGTGTAAGTCGCACCATGGGCTTTGACCTCGGAGTCACTCGACTAATATACATCCTCAGCAACGGCGTCTACGAGGGCAGCTTGTGTTTGGGTGTCGTGGGTTTCCACAGTAGGGCTGTGCATGGGAATGTTGACCTTTTTACCGCCGCTCATACATCTTTTCTGAACCTTGTGAGCATGGTCATCAAACATAGCACACAGCCTATGACTTCACGGCTAATCACAAGATGAACAGAAGAAGAAGAAGAAGAAGAAGAAGGAGAACAAGGATCAAATAGTATGGTACGTTGTTATCGCGCCCTTATACAGACTGGAATTCAGTCGACAAGAGGGCAGCAGAAACTTGTTGGGAGAGCAACCCTTTCATCGGAAAGTACTTGACTCTACTCCCAAGAAGCTCGTCGTTTTAAAGGTGCAAGCATCTTTGCAGCCTACACGAATTAGGTACCAGACGGATGAAAAATTCATCAGCGACCAAGAATTCCGCACCACGGTCATCGAATATATTTCAAGAGCGACGTTTGGCGAAAATTGGACGGAACGGCTTGATTGGAGGTGAATTCTATGTTCCTCTGCCCCCTCAACTGCCCCAGACTTCCCGAAGACTCTCAAGTCAGGATTGAAAGTTCGTGGGCCCATGCCAAGTACCTCGTCATCTCCGGCTCCTCACAATGTTTCATTTGCTGCACCGCGGCAAATTGCAACGATACGCCACCATATGAACCGTCCTAGCCATCTTCCCCAGTTCCAACCAAAGCTATCGCCCTGCTTTTGCATCTGGAGCTCTGGGAAAGACCTGTAAGTATACAATGGTGTCGTGCCGACTACGTCGCGACTATGGCCGACGTGGTCATTCAACGAGTCGAGCGGAAACCATGTGCCACAAACCTCACAGATCTGCGGCGGGCATCCGACGGAAGACGTCGGCTCCGACCCGCACCCAATGCACCACTTCCTGAGTCGAAGGAAGGGCGGCGGACATTCCTTTGTTGTGCGTCGTCGTGTCGAGCGCCTCGTGGCTGTTTCCTGTCGAGTCAAAGCCCAAGAATCCCTACCCAGCGCCTGCGCTGAGGTTGAACATTCCGCTCGCCATGCCACTTCTGCTGGCTGGCTCATTGCTGTGATTGTGATGGCACTATGCATGCAGTTCATGGCACATCACGCCGCGCTAGTGAGAAACTTCACATGGCGCTTTGGATTTATACATCCAGTGTTGAACATTCGAGCGAACAATAGAGGTGATGTGAGTCCAGCCTTTGTCACTCGCATGTTGACCAATGTTTCCCTTCCTTTATCTCCGAAAGAGGGCCTTTGGATCCGCTCGAACAGCCTCACTGCGATTAAACATTCCATCCATCCATGTCCTGTCTTGCCCGATCCGGCGACCCCGACTTCATCGTCCTAAATCGACGCCTAGACCGTGCGAAGGAGAGTCTGAGCAAGGTTGGCTAGTCGTCCAAACTCCACGATGGTACGGCACGGGCCCATTGCTGTCCATGTGCTCCTTCAGACCTCGCTGGATCCTGTCATGGCAGCGGGTCAAATCGAGCTGGCACAGCGCACGAGCATTGCAACTTCACCTCTTTCATCGCAGCATCAGCGCCAAAGGTCTCAAAGGGGAAAAGCGGATGGATCGAATGGCTTTCGAGTCCAGAGGCATGACTGATATGGACAGCACCCACAAGCTAGCGAAGACTTGTGGCTGGCGTGAACTGGAGGGCCAAGCGCTCAACCCTGTCGATTCGCCATCTGCCGACATGGTGACTGACTGACCTTCCACTTGCAGTTTTCTTTCCCCAACGAGTGGCAGACTTCTTCACGGTGCAGGCCGGCTAAGCGAGCTCGAGGCGTCTTTGCGTGCGAGCTGAATGCCGCTTTCCCCTCGTTTGGTCAAGATAGGGCAATGGCTCGGTAGCCACGCGCAGTGAGGAATGTTCGGGAGGCTCATGCGCCGACTGTCACCGTGAGCCACGTGGTTGACACACGGCGGTCCAAGCGGCCGATCATTCTCGGGTTGAGTCTAGTCTTACGGTCTGGTGTTTTGTGCGTGTTTGCCCGCGCAAGCCGCCAGCAGAAGTCCGTCTGTTGACCAGCCCGGATTACAGAAATTTTCTCACTCTGACCTGACGAAGGATACCGTAATGTCTTGTGTTTATCGTCTCGGAGAAAAACCGGTCAAACGGCGCCAGGTGCCGTAACGATGTCGTATGTCTCAAACATGTGCTCACATTGCTTCTCCCAACTCCTGGGACTTCTGGGACTTGTAGACTTGGCGCGGGGAAGAAAAGATGAGTACCGGTAGATGCAGGGCGAACCTGACACCATATCCAACCAAACGAATGCCTCCACGATTTCGGAACTCGGGAATCTTCTGACTCTCTCACACTCACTCCAAAGAGGCCCTTGCACCCACAGAAAAGAAAATCAACGACCAAGCAAGCGCTAGAAATACTTCGGTCCTAGCCCGCGATCCAGGAACGCACCAAAGCGGTTAAAAGGGCTCCACGCAGCTCGAGTGAACGCCTTCGCTCGCCCCTACCGAGGCCCTACCCAGCTGGTTGATCTTCCAGTCTAAAGTAGCCTGCGCATTGATCCCCTCAGCTGGTGATAACCCCCTCCCACCCCCGCTAGACACTCAACGTTTCCCAAAAAGCAACAAGGTTCGCCCGAGGCGCCCCCGGATCACCAGGACGCCATTGGATCGCGGGCCCGTAATCAGTTCATGATTCGGGTACTAGCGTTTTTGCTCAGGTCGCACCGCACCGCAACGATGGTCGACCGGGTGGGTGGCCTCTTTGCTTTTCGGCGTTTTGGCGTGCGCTGCTCAGTAATGGCGTAGTTCCTGGTCCAGGGGTGCGTTTTCCGACGAACGAAGTTGAGGTTCCACGTGGCTGGCCGAGCGGTAGATTTGGTGTTATATGAGCTGCCGATGGCGCACCCCTCGGGAGCCAAGATAAAGAAGAGAAGAGGCTTTCTGGTCATATTTACTTCTTCGCCGTTCGCTGTCAATCCCATCGCCGCCTTCGTCACGGAGTGATCAACGCCAAGATGGAGGTTCCTACATGGCTGCAATGGTACAAGAAGCCAGAGTACCGAGACATCAAACAGTACTCGACCGATGTTCGTATTGGACGCCGGAGCATATCGTCGGATGGAAAGGGAAAATCCAGTATTCCACCTCACCTGAGTCTGGATCGGGTGCTGGCGAACAAGACTTGTAGGTGATGCATCAAAGGCGTCACGCCTCGCTCGCTGACACAGTATCACAGGCAGTCCCATGTCTCTTTATGACTTTTACATGTACTTGAAGCACATTGAGTACTCGCCTGAGAACCTCGAGTTCTACGTCTGGTACAAGAACTACGAGGCGAGATGGGCAAAGCACAGCGGGCAGAACGACTACGAGTCGACAGAGAAGGATCTCAGTACCGCCAGTACCTACCATGGCTCCGAGGGATACTCCTCTGAGACGGAACTGGGTCTCAAGAGTGAACCACTAGAGGCGGTCGATTTGGCAGAGCTCTCCGCCGACCCGGAGCCTGGTATGAAACCCCCATCCGCTCACAGCCTCCAGAGCATCATCTGACAACTCTCCAGCCAGCCAGACAGCCGCGCAGATCCTCGAAGTCGCCCTGCCAAAGGCAGCCTGTACCCCCCTGGCGAAGCCCAAACGCACAGCCCGCGACCACCTCAAAGCCCTCACCTCGGCCTGCACCAACGTCTGCGCCCTCCCAATGGACACGCTCCCCACGCTCCCCGGGACGCACCCCTTCGACGCGGCCCCGGAGCTCTCCTCCATAATCCAGACCTACCTCCTCCCCTCCTCCCCAAAGGAGCTCAACATCCCCCCGGCCCTCCGCGACGCGGCCCTCGAGGCTCTCAAAACCTCCCCCTCGCCAGTCCACCTCGCTCCCATCGCAGGCCACGTCTACGACCTCCTCCGCACCTGCTCCCACCCAAACTTCCTCCGCCTCGGCGTCGCAAACGGAACCCTCGAAACAGTCTGCGTCGCCACTTCCCTCGGCATAGCCCTGACGACCGCAGGCCTCCTCTTCACCTTCCTCCGCGCCTTCGTCCCCTTCACGGGCGCCCACTCCCGCCTCGACCTCCTCGCCTCCTGGTTCCTCTGGTTCCTCGGCCTGAGCTTCATCCTCTCGGGACTCAGAGGCAGCTGCTTCTTCCTGCTGCTGTTCTCGCGGAGGCAGCCTCTGCCGTGGGAGAGGTTCGATGACGGGGCGTCCCTTTCTTCGGTCCGGTCGGGGGTTGCGCGCGTGCTGGGCCGGTTGATGATTTTCGATCGCAAGTTGAGGGTCGGAGATGTTGATTTGAGGAAGCTGCAGAGGAAGATTGTGCTGCAGAGCTTGGCGGGTGGTGCTATTGGGGGGACTTTGGGGGTTTTGGTGTTTGCGTTTTTGCCGGTTTGGAGGGAGACTGTCCACCTGTGATGATGTGAGTATGTACCAAATTGTAACGAGATTCATAGCGTCAAGGCAATTTCTTTGAAATACTGATTAAAATTGGTTACTGCTAACGTGAGTATCGTGTACTAATGCAAACTGAAAAGAGTACGTAGGCTGGGTATACAAGGACGCTGCATCAGATGGATGATCCAACGCCGAAATCACAAAGTCCATAGAACAAAACAGGCGCGTCATCGTCCCTAACATGACTTCTCAAACCATGTTGTCACCACGAACGTCTTCCACAGGCCCATGTCGCGGCCGGCCAGTCGTCGTGGGAGGGACCTGCAAGTTGTGATCCGGGCCAGTCATGGTATTGCCCGTGGCCCCAGGAGCATGGGTCGCGCTGCTGCGGCCACTCGGGGGCATGTGCTTGTCGGAGAGAGCTCCGGAACTCTTCGCCCAGCCAGCTGACCTCGTGAAAACGCCGTCGCGAGGACCGTATCCCTTGTCCAGGGTGTAGGCAAAGTCCTCGTTGCGCTGCAGGGGAATATGGTTGAAGCGCCAGTCCCAGATGGCGGCGTAGTTGCCCCTGTACGCCGCAACAGCCGCGCCCGTGCCGATGATGCTGCCGGCGAGAATGTCGTACCAGTGGTGCGCCTGGTCGATGCTTAGCACACACGCCTTGAGGAATGCTCCTACGAGGGGTGCGATGGTCAGGGCGACCTTCCAGAAGGCAGGTCGGTAGGCGGCCCAGACCTTGAGTTTGGCGTTCAGGTAGAGGTGCAGGAACACAAAGCCGGCAAAGGCTGTGGCCGCGTGACCCGAGGGCCAGCTCGTCATGGCCGTCTTGAGCAGCTTCTTGTCAGGCTGGGTGCAGATCTCGGAGGTGTACATGATCTCTTGGAAGCCAACTCCATTGAGACCCGTGGAGTTGTGGGACGAGGCGAGGGAGATGTCGGGCATGCACACGGCGAGGAAGTAAGGACGGAAACCCCCGATCAGGTGCTTGACGATAACGCAGGACAGGGTCTGGATGATGAGAGCCTGAAGCACACCCATGATGGCGTTGTTGGCGTCCCAGAAGCTACGAACGCGGATCTGGGCGAGAAGGATGAAGACGATGGGGATGAAGGCCGAGATGAAGGCCGAGAGACCGGAGGAAATTATCCAGCCACGCTCTGGGTAGGCGAGGGAGGGGAAAACGATGTCGCCGGAATTGGTGAAGGTGACTGGGAATGTTCGAGTTGCTGCAAGGGGAGCAGTGTAAATCTGGAGACGATGTCAGTCATGGGCTTCTAGAGCAAGATGTGAGAGGACAGAGGGCATACTCCTAGCGTGGCAAAGCCAAGGACGGCCATGGTAAGGAGATCGAGCCACATTGTACGCAGCCAGCCCATGAAGAAGTGACCACAGCCCCTACGTGACCTGATGGTGTCGCGTGTGAAGGTGGGCTGGAAGCCATCACCGCGGATCCGATCGATGATGGACATGATGATGCTGGTGGGCTCAGATGGGTCAATAGCACTGGGCAATCTGTGTTGAGTACCTAGGTAGGTAGGTAGGTCAAAGGTGAAGTAGCGTGTCGAATTCGACGTGTTTCGCCTCCAGATTCAAGAGAGGTACTGGCGATGATAAAGGGCGGCTGAGGGTCGTCTCCGGGCCCTGCAGGCCAAGACGGCAGCTGATGTCATGGTGGTTGTGTTGGCAGGAGCGAGCAGCATCTAGGCGTGGTGTTGATTGCTTGGCAAGTGAGGTCTTGGGTGTGACGATGACCGACTTTACTGGCTCGATGTTGGTTGGCGGAGGATCATTGAAAGGAAGTCATGGCGACATGGGATGACCTGGGCTGGGGTGGAAACAGGGAAGCAGTGCACTGCAATTCAGAGTTGAGGCTAATGTCAGGTAGGTAGTAGGCAGGGCAGGGTACCAAAGGAAAGAAGAAGGGCAGGGGCGATCGGCCATTTGAGCCACTGACGTCAGCCCGTTTCAGCGCTGCGACTGCCTGTGTGTCACGGTAGTATGGTATCCTTGACCTTAGTATGTAAGAGCTTGCTCTCTCTCTAACTATATTACGGGGGAATCCCCTGAGAAGAGCGGAGGATAGTTACGTGACTCCTACTACGTAACCCCGGCCTGATAGTGCCCCCTCCCAATGAGGGCGTAACGTCCTCGTTACGTTTAGGCGTAGCTAGTATAGCTAATTAAGGTACTATAAACTACGTCCCGTTTATTCTAATATAATTAAGGTATTCCTATTATATAAATCCTTCGCATCGCCTTATATCGTTCCGCTTATTCTAATATAACTATTGCAATATAATTACCCCTGCGTATCCTAAAGTAGAATCTTCGCGTTTAACTATTACTTAATTATATAAGTATTATTATAACCTTACTTATATTCTCCTTAAGTTAGGTAATTATTTCGTTCCTCTTATTAATTATATTATATATCGTAATAACTATTTTCTAGAGTATATTAACTTAGTTTTATAATTATATTATCTTTTATAACTATATTAATATTTATAACTCTAGGATTTTAATTTTATTTCCGTTAATTATTTATTAAGTATTTATTCTTTAGAGATAACTAATTATCCGTCCTATACTATTATATTAAGTAAGGCGTTATAAGACGTCTATTATACTATCTATTAGGATACCTAATTTAAATACTAGTTATAGGCGATTCTAGGGTCTATTAATACTAGTCTAAGTACTAGTTTAGTAGGGCCTATTAGTAGATCTAGTATCGCTCGCTATATCCGAGGTTAGGCTTAGTATCGCCGTATATAACGCCCTAACCGCAGCGCGTTACCCCGGGCTAACTAGGGGGTAACCCCGCGCGTGCCTAGCGCAGCGCACGAACGCACGGGCTATATAAGGATTACTTACGTGACCGTGATCCTATTACTATCTATACTATAATCCTCTTACTAACGATATCGTAATCTAATAAACGGATATCTTACGATAATATTAGTAACCCTTACTAAAGATAACGGTCGCTATAGCTATAGTAAGGGAAGTAAGGATAGGTATTTAAGAAAGGAATATTCCTATACTTATAGGTACGGTCTTTCTTATAATAGTAATTTATCTAAGTCTTACCTTATATCTATTATAACGAGTACGGAACGCCTTACGATACCCCCTGCTTATTATTATAACCTAAGCTTCTACTTTTAAGTACCCTACGTCTTTAGTACTACCTATTCTCCTCTATAGAAATAGTTAGGTCGTAATATTTTAATTACTCTTATTTAGTAAGTTTACCTTATAACCCTAAGTAATACCTACTATAGGAACGATAGCCCCGAATACTACTTCCGGCTCTATTATAGGAGGCCCTACTACTAGTATCGCAGATATAATATAACTTATCTAGGAGCTTCGTAACGAGAACGATTAGTTACGGGCTCAGGTAGTTAATAGCAATCGTAGTATAGGAGGGGGAGGTTATAAGTACCCCCCCCCCCCCCCCTTCTTCGACGGTACTAAAGGAGCCCTCCGGGGTTTCCTAACCTAACTCCGGGCCTATTACTTATTTTATAGAGCTAGCCTAAGCTCTAAGGCCGATAAAGTAGCCTTAGCAGCCGCCTTTCTTCGAGGAGACGCCCTTATATAGTTCGAACCTATCTAGTAAGACTACCTCGAAAATACGGACTAAGACCGTAACGCCGAAATATAGGTAGTATTCGCTAACTATAATATATTCGAAACTCGTATTAAAGCTACGTTTAGTAACCTAGACGAAGAACGAACTACTAAGTAAGAATTCTAGAACCTTAAATAGAAGAGATCTATAGCTAAGTATATTACTAAATTCTAGTAGATTTACTCCTACCTAGACTAGGACGAAGGACCTTATATAGCTATCTATTACGAAGGCCTCCGAGATAATATTAAGGACGAGTTAGTCTACTAAGATAGACCCGAGAACTTCTCTTAGTACGCTACTTTAGCTATATAAATTAATAATTACTTTTACGAGAGACGATAGGAAAGGAAGACTAGATAATATTAGAAGAACCTAAGCTATTATATCGCTAACTTAGGTAGACGATCCTATAAGTAGCTACGGGCCTAACCTAGTATAGTATAAGGATAAATAACCTACTACGGCTTTATAGAACTCGATAATATAAAGTATAGAAAACCTAAGTTTAATATAAAGAATATTAAATACTATAACTATAATAAAAACGGCTATATAGTAAAGGAATACTACTAGAAAAAGATATAGAAACTAATAGAAAGACGATAAGTAAATAATACGAGCTACTTAGACTATACTACTATTACTTAGTCCTATTACTTTAACGATAACTACTTTTAATATTTAGAGAGTAAAGAATCTAGCGGATAGTTCCCTAAGTAACCCTAAGGGAGCCGTACCCTAGTAATAGGAGAACGACGACCTCTAGAAAGTCTATACGAGGCTATAAGACGATACTAGCGCTAGGCTATAACTATACGCTAGGAATAAAGGGAGACCTTTAGAGACGAAAATAGTTAGTCCGAGAGTATAGAGGAAGAGGAACTCCTACTCGGTTAGCTTATACGCTTATATATACTTCTAGACTACGAAGTCGATAGCGCTAGTAGTAGCGATAGTAACGAAGAACGAGAAAGGGCAATTAACTTAGTACTATAGGAGGAAGAAATCGTTTACTATAGAGTAGCCGCTTAGAAGGCTAACTACTACTTAGAGACCTCCGAGACTATAACCCTTATAGTAGGGGACTATCTAGCGCTTTACTAATATTATATCGACTACCCCGACCTATTCTAGGCTAAATATATATACGATAACTATATTATATACGAAGGAGAGAAGAATTAGGATAACTTCTACTTATAAAAGAAATAAGTTCGACCTTATACCTAGCCGAGACTTAGTAATACTAGTACTAGATAGATTATATATATAAAGCTATACTTATAAGGAAAAGCTACTTTTATACTCGACCCTAAGTACCCTATCGAATACTATAACTATAAACTAGAATAGTAGAAATACGTATACGATATATACTTTATCTACTATTAGAATAAGTACTACGACTAGAGATTATACTAGTAAAATAGGACTAGACGATAGTACTTTCGAGTATACTATAAGGATAACGAGCTAGACGTAGTAATCTAAGGCTCTAACCGATTAATACTACTTAGGGCTAAAATTACCTTAAATACTACTAACGCGATATTAGGAAAAAGTAAGAGTCGCTCGTACGGAAGTAATAAGTAATAGGAGTAAGAGAAATATACTTTACCTAGACTTAAGATAAATAATACTTCTACTTTACTATTTAAGTAGAAGGAAGATAGGTCCGCGTACTACTAGATAGTAGAGCCTAGGGTAACTATATAAGTCCCGACTATATTAATAGGTACTAAGTACCTTAGAATTAGAAGGAGGAACCCTACTAACTTAGTATAGTAGAAGGATAAGCTATCGCCTATAGAGGAGGAATCGTAGATAAGGAGACTACGCCCCTCCTAGTATCTATTTCTTATCGCCCGGGATATATTACCTTCGATATTACTAATATAAGTAATAAAACTATTATCCTAGGAATCCTATAGCTTAGATAGTAGAACCCCCTAATTAACTAGATAGTTAGCCGCGTCTAATAGAATATATTAGCCTCTAAGGAGAGTTCTAGGAGTAGGCCCTTATACGATCTCTAACTAGCCCTTATAGAATGAAGACTAAAGGAGCTTATACTAGAATAGTAATAACGTCTAAAGGACGTACTTAAGGAATACTAGGTCTATAAAAAGCTATTTCGAGAGGAACTCGAGATAGGCCTACTAGAATATACGTACTACGATTATAAGATTCCGATTAAAGAAAGTAGGACGCCTTACTTTAATAAACTCTATAGACTTAACCCCGAGTAGAAAGATACTCTAGACGAGTACCTTAAAGAGAACCTTAGAAAAGGATATATCCGACCTTCGACTTAACTAGCTAAGTACCTAATCCTATTTATACTAAAGAAAAATAGTAAGAAACGATTCTATATAGACTACTAATAACTTAATAATATTACGATTAAGAACTACTACTTACTTCCTCTTATTACTAAGCTAAGAGATATACTCCTTAGAGCCTAGTAGTTTATAACCCTTAGCCTTAAAAGCGCCTATAACCTTATCTGGATAAAGAAGGGTAAAGAGTAGAAGATAGTATTTTATACTAGACGAGGATATTATAAATACTTAGTAATACCTTTCGGACTTACTAATATACTTACTATATTTTAGAATATAATTAACGATATCCTCTAGGAATTCCTCGACGTTTTTATAATAGTCTACCTCGACGATATCCTTATTTTCTCGAAAACCCTTAAAGAATATAGAAAGTACGTTTATATTATCTTAACTAGATTATAGTAGAAGAAACTACTAGTAGAACCTAATAAAGCTAACTTCTATATATAGTAAGTTAACTTCCTTAAATATACTATTATACTAGATAAAATTTATATATTAAGATCTAAGTTAGAAGCTATACGAAATTAGCTAACCCCCTAGAACGTTAAAGACATTCGAGTATTCCTGGAAATTATTAACTTCTACTAATATTTCCTAAAAGGATATAATAGTACGGCTACCCTACTTACCTATTTTACTAGTAAGGATCTAGAGTTCGCTTAGAACTAACCCTAAGAGAAAGCCTTTAGAGTAATTATCGACGCTATCCTCTACGAACTAATATTAAGGATACTAGACCCAGAGGAACCCTTTGAAGTCGAAACCGATGCCTTAGACTTCGCTCTCGGAGGATAGCTTAGCTAACGAGATAAGGAAGGATACCTATACCCTATAGCCTTCTTTAGTAAGAAGCTTTATAGCCCCGAACTAAATTATTAGATTTACGATAAAGAACTTATAGCTATATTAAAGTATTCTACGAGTAGAAGATATACTTTATAGGAGTATAATACGAAATTAAAGTTTATATAGATTATAAGAACTTAATAATAATTATAATACATAAGGATCTTAATAAGTAATAAATTAGATAGTTAGAATTCTCTTTAGAATTTAACTTTAAGATTATTTACTATAAGGGATTAGAAAATAGACGCGCTAATATCTTAAGCCGATATAGCGATTATAATACTCTAGTACTCGCGGAATATAATACTATCCTAGCTAAGAACTAAGAGGGAAATATTATTCTATATTATAGAACTATTACTATAACCTCCCGAGTTACTACGAATAATAACCCTAAGTTAATAATAGACTTTATTACGAGAATTTACTTAGCTAAAGTATATAGATACTAAGGAGTCGCTAAAACCTATATACGGCTTTGACGATACTACTACTTTCTAGGGATATAATAGTAAATCGCTAAAGTACTCTATAATTATAATCTATACTATAAGAGTAAAGTAAATAAGTATAAAGCTTATAGAGAGCTCCGACCTCTCCTAGTTCTAGAAGTAGCCTAGTAGTTAGTCTCCCTAGACTTTATTACTAGCCTACTACCTTTAAGAGAACCCCCTTATAGGAGTTAAGTATAATAATATCTTAGTTATCGTCGACTAACTAACTAAGTACTCCTACTTTCTTCCTTATAAAGTAATAGGAATAGTAGAAGACCTCGCGTACGTCTTCCTATATAATATAGTTAGATAATACGGATTACTATAAGAACTCGTCTTAGATTATAATAAACTCTTTACGAGTAACTTCTAGAAATTACTTATTACTTAACTTAGAACTAAATATAAGCTATTAATAGCTTTTTACTTATAGATAGATAGTTAAACGGAAAGAACTAACTAGATATTAGAATAGTATATTAGATACTATATTAACTACCCTTAGGATAACTAAGTAAAACTTCTATTAATCGTATAGTTCGCTTATAATAGCTTACTAAGCGAGTTAATAAAGTAAATACTATTCTACGCTAACTATAGATTTAATTCTATAGTATATACTAAACTAAGGGAAGTACTAGATACGCCTCGAGTAACGAACCTCGCTACCTCGATTCGTAATATTTAGGACTAAATTAGACTCGACCTAGAGCACGTCCGTATACGAATAGTATACTATACTAACTAAAAAAGGATAAAAGGACTATCCTTATAGGAGGGAGATAGCGTTTGTCTTATTCGCTAGAATATTAAAACTAAACGATTAAATAATAAATTAGATTTTAAGAAACTTAGACCTTTTAAAATTTATAAGAAACTCTCGGATACTAACTATTACCTTCTATTACTAGAGACTATAAAAATATACCCTACTTTCTACGTAGCGCTACTAGAACTAGCCCCGAATAATATTCCCTTTAAAATAAATACGGAAATTAAGGATACTAACGAATACGAAGTCGAACGAATTATAGACTATAGATATTAAGATAATATAGAAGAATGCCTTATTAAATAGAAAAACTATAAGTATAAAGAAAATATATAGGAACCTAAAAGCTACCTAAGCTACTATTAGTCGTTACTTCGATAGTTTTACGAGACTTAGATACTAGCTCCTCGGGTAACTTACTTAAACCTAACGAGGGCTAGTCCGTATTAGAAACTATACTTATAAAGGCTAGATCGCTTTCTATCTAGTACTCGTACGCTAATAATACTAGAAGAAGAACACTGTCTTCCTTATCTAGTTCCTAAATTCCCCGACGAAAAGCTTTGTTACTACGCTCCTTTACCTTCTTCTTAATCGTACGAATCTATTATAGACGATTTACGGCTAACGATAATTACTCCTAGAGTTTTATAAGAGCCTCTTCCGTAGCCTCTTTATTAACCTCTAGTTTTTCCTCTATTTTAAATAGACGGTCTACTAGGCGCTAGTTAGTATAATATATTACTACGATATAAGAAAGATACTTATAAGATAATAATACTAATACTCTATTATATTACTTCCCTTACTTTATATACTTACTATATTATATAGACTTCTTAGATATTCTATATTTAAGCTTCTTTCGAAAATACTAAGTATAAGGTATATTAGCGTCAGAACCCTTAGACTTAATCGAGACTAAGAAGTTAAGGCGTTCGGTAGCTTTCTTCGATTACGGTTTTTCGATACGACCTAATATCGTATTATAGTTAGTAATAAGAGAAGGAAAAAGGATCTAGCTATATACGGGGCTAGACCTACTACTTATAGCTATTAGGATATTAGCCTAGAAGAGAAGTATTATATAACGACTAAGAGCTAACCGACTAGGTTATAGGTAGCCCTATATTAGAACCCCTATATTATAGATAAGATAAGGAAGGAATATTATATATAGACCTATAGAATATTAGGTTACGTAATAGGATTAGCTAAGTAGGTAATCCCCTAGTTAGGATTATAGTTAGATTTAGATTACTATAATCCGTAATCTAATATAATAAGATTACGACCTAATAGTAAGCTATCTAATATAGCCTTATACTTAACTAACGAGGATAGGATAATTAGGTATATAAGGACGAGTATTTCTATACTTATAGATATAGTTCTTCTTAAGGATAGTAATTAATCTAAGTCTTACCTTATATCTATTATAATAAGTACGTAACGCCTTATAATACCCCCTACTTATTATTATAACCTAAGCTTCTACTTTTAAGTACCCTACGTCTTTAGTACTATCTATTCTCCTCTATAGAAATAGTTAGGTTATAATACTTAAGTACTAGCTTCAGGGCCGCTTTAGCCCTAATCCTATTAGCTAGTATTCTAGAGAATTCGGTTTCCTTCGATTAGAGGTTTCCCCGTCCCTAGGTCGGGCCCTAGCTATAGCCGTTTCTGTTATCGACGCGGTTAGCGTTATTCGTATTCCCAGGAGCGCCTAATTCGCCTATTAATGCGTTAGGAGCCGCGCGCCTAGTATAGGCCCGGTCCGTTATCGTTATAAGGGTAAAGAGGGCCTTAAATACTCGATTCCAGGCTTAATTCCGAATTTAGAGGTAGTTTATAAAAGTTAGGGGGTATTTATAGTTTATATTAAGTTTTTTTCTAGCTAATTCGTAATACTTTAATAAGTATTTCTATATAAGTAGGTTATAGTAGATATATAGTCTAATAGCCTAATTAGTATTCTAACGTTTTTTCCTAATAGAAATTAATAGATTAATTAGGTAGTAACTATCGCGTCTAGTTACTACTATTTATTAGGTGCCCTATTAGGTACTAGTTATAGTAATATAAGAAGCTTAATTCTCTACTAGTTCTATAGAAGGGTTCCCTAGCCTAAGGTCTACTCTGCCCGGAGGCTTTACTCCGGCTAAAGGCCCTACTCTGCTAGAAGGCTATTCTAGTACCTAATATATAGTAACGGAAATTCGTCTTCGTTTACCTAGAGAGTTAGATCCGACCTATATAATTCTCGAATAACTTTGTTTACCTTATATTTATTATTAGTAGTAATTAGTACTGCCTAGGTAGCGTATATCTATGCGAAACGTAATAGTTAGTAGGCTATATAAACCCTCGTATATATAAGGAGCTTAGCCTAATATAGATATCTACTCCGTATTTATAAGTATAGAATACGTCCTAATATTTACTAATTAGATTTAGGGTTAGAGTTAGGTTAGGTTATAAGGATACTTAGTTATTAGTACTAAGTCGCGCTACGCAAACCTAGCTAACGATAGCTAGCTCCGTTATCGATAAGCTAGTCGTCGTTATATTTTAATTTACGATTATTTACGATTATTTATAATTAAAAACGAATAGTTACTACTACTATTATAGTAGTATAGTATCCTTAACCTTAGTATATAAGAGCTTGCTCTCTCTCTAACTATATTACAGGGGAATCCCCCGAGAAGAGCGGAGGATAGTTACGTAACTCCTGCTACGTGACCCTGGCCTGACACTGTGCCCATGGCTTGCAACATGGTGACTCAGCGGCTCAGGAGCTGGTCATCCAGGTCTGGTTGCGAGAATGGCCAGTCTTTCTGCCAAACACCATTCGGCGGCAGGGACATCATCAAGGGCGACACCACGGTAACCTCGAGAGTCGTCTCCTTTCATCACAATTGAAGTCCATCTGACAGGAACGTTTTCCGAGCATTTGGAACAGACTAGTCTGGACCGACCTTGACCTGGGCTGTGCAACATGGAAAAGGACATCTTGATCTCCATCACGGTGGACGACTCAAGCCTTGAAGCGCATGCCTCATCAACCGCAAGGTACCTTTTACCTGCAGACTCTTCTAAAACTCCTTACAAATGCAATCGAACATCCGAGACCACTGCTAACGCGTCAAGACACTCACAGCAGACCCTCTTGCACGTTCGCATTCGCTCCACTTTCTAGACCAATCCACCGCATTGCGCGTTGCGTGGACTGGGTCGATCTTCATTTCTGCCAAATATAAACAGCGTAGCATTGCTCCCTTCACGCTGCCATGATGGCAGCTCGGACGAATACAGTTGACCCGTCTTGGTCGGAGCCCTGGCTTTCCGATCTTTGTCAGCCGCACTGTAACCCTCGTGTTTTTTAGGCAGCCGAATTCTGCCCAGCCCGATTGGCCTCCGTGCCCAGACGGCCAGGAGCACGGTGCAACTCCGCACGCTAGACGCCGGCATCCTCGGCGACGCTGGTTTGACCACGGCCGGCTGTCGAAACATTCCGCGGCTGCCTTGGAAAACGATGGATGAATCGCTGCTCTCGCGGACTGTACTGCGTGCCGTCTTATCCAGATCTGCTGTTTTTGGTGGTCCCTTTCGGTGGAAACTCTGGAGCTCAGCCTCTAGCGCATGAGAATGCGTCGTCGTGTTTGGCGCAGCCTCTGTCTCCTGGACCACCCTCCGTGGCTAACGACAATGAACCATCAGATCAAGTCGATCCCTGGAAAGGGGCATGCTGCGTCACATGTGTGCCAGTACTTTGGGTTCTACTACAAGAAGTCTTGGGATCCCGTCCTGCCCTCAGCCATGGTCTTGTGTCCCCATTATCACCTCATTGCATGATCCCACCAGAAATCACCCTGAACGTGCCTGGCACAAGGTACTCTACAATATGAGGATGCGGTATCTCAACTTTGCTTTTGTTTCTCTTTGGCTCCTGGCTTTCCATTACTGCCGTGTTCACAACTACCGAGATCCGAGTTCATACTTCTTTAGGCCTGAACAAGCGTACCACGCTGAGTACTCCAACACCAGAGTCCTCGAAGCCCACCGTTTCATTCAAAAACACGCGGCATTGCCTGCATTCCAGACGAATCAAGAAGTCCAGACTCCCAAGCAGACACCCAGACTCTGCATTGGCATACCCAGCTTTGGGCAGAGGCCTGGGGACGACCACGTACTACTCCAGACTCTCGCGTCCCTTACCGACAGCCTGACCCGAGCCGAACGAGACTCGATTCACATCGCCGTCCTCATAGTAGACAACCCGCCAACGCAACATCCTTCCTTCTACACACCACAGCTGACGACATTTGCCGATGACGTCCTCGCCTACGACGGCAATATAAATCGTGCGAAGACTGTCAATCCATTCGATGCCGTTGCCCTCCATCCTGTGACGATTCCAGCCGGTTTATCGATGCAACAAAAGTCAGCTTCCGATTTTGCACTCGTCGCCGACGCGTGCGGCTCATCAGAAGCCCCCTACTTTGCCCTCATCGAAGACGATGTGGTAGCGTCCAGAGACTGGTTCACCAAGACGATGGATGGGGTCGAATCACTCGTGACCAAGAAAACCTGGTCAGGCAGGGACTGGCTATATCTCCGACTCTTCTACTCTGAAACCTTTCTCGGCTGGAATAACGAGGAGTGGCGGGATTACGCAACTTGGATTATCATTGCATATGCATTCGTAGGCTCTTGCCTAGTGCTTGCGACTCGTAGTTCGATTCCGTGGTGGGTAGCAGCCTACCACCGAGCCCCGAAACCTTCATTTAAGCTGTTCGCTTCTGTGCTGGGTCTCTGGATGCCAGCGACTATTGCGCTTTACTTTCTTGCCGGAAGACTCTCGGTGCAGCCGCTGGCACCCGGTGTGCGGCAGATGCCTTTATACGGTTGCTGCTCGCAGGCGCTCGTATTTCCGAGGAGACATGTAGCGGCACTGTCCAGTCACCTCCGAAACCCGAAAGCTGAAATGTTCCCGGACGAGATCATCGAGAAATGGGCTGAAGCCGACGGCTTCACCAAGTGGGCGTTAGTGCCGAGCGTTGTACAGCACTTTGGCCGGATGAGCTCATCTATAGCGATTGGATTTATGAAGTTGACGTGGAACTTTAGTTTTGAGAAGCAGCAATGAGATACCCCTCGTATTTTCCCAAACCGATCAGACTACTTGTTAGGAATCAGATGAACTTGGGTGTCCAAGATGTGACAAATTCAACCATCATCGTATCATCATTTTGAGGCCGAGACACTTCGCTGACACTTCTTAACACAACGAGCAGAAAAGCCCTGCTCAATCGAACTCCGCTCGAAAAACCAACGTTGAAATCCCATGAGATCAGACAATAAACTCCTCATCCCTGCCAAACGGCCTCAATAATAACGAAGAATGTCATAGGGTTCGCCTCAACCCTCACAATCTCGAACCTCTCATCCGCCTTGCGGAAGATTTCCTCCCAGGCCTTGACCGGCCTCTCCTTGGCCGCAAAGAGGGCCATCATGCGGATATCCGTCGCCGTGCCCATCTGCTGGATCGACCTCGGCAGCGGCTCGCCCTCCTGCTCGCCCTGCTTGCCGACATAGTCGATGAAGAGCACGCGCGCGCCGCGCTTGAGGCTCGGCCGCAGCGCCTGCAGGATCTGCACCGACTCCTTGTCGGGCCAGTCGTGCAGGATGAGCTTGAACATGTAGACGTCTGCGGACAGGGACTGGGGCTCGAAGAAGGACTGCGCGTGGAAGGTGACGCGGGAGGCGAGCTCCGCGGGGCGGTTGGCCGTGAAGACGGGCTCGACCTCGGGCAGGTCCTGGACTGTGATCTTGAGGTTCGGGTAGGCTTTTGCGAGGGCAAAGTCGTCGTGGCCGCCGGAGCCGCCGAGCTGGGAGGTTGTTAGTTTTTTTTTTCTTTCCGAGTTTGATCAGGAAGGGTGATGGAGACGTACGTCAATGACCGAGATGTCGCCTGCGGCTTTCCAATCGTAGGCGTCGAGAACGACCTGCTCGAGACGGAAGATCTCCTTGAGATAGTTCATGAACGCGACAAAGTTGCGCGATCGCCAGCCCTTCCTCTCGCCCTCGCCGTCGTTCTCAATGTAATCCCAGCTGTTCTTGTATCGACCCAGCGGGCCGTCGTGGTTGTGCAGCACGGCGAAGGCCGTCTTGGTCATGTCCTGCGACAGCTCTGTCTTGCCCTTGCAGTGCTGCTCTAGGGCGCGGTTCATGAGGGTCATGGGCGGGCCGGCGTCGTCGAGGATGGTGGCGACGAGGGCACGCAGGCCGGGGTTCTTGGCGAGCGCAGCGGAGCGGGAGGAGTGGCGGACGCCCGAGGCGGGGCGGCCGGGGGTCACCTCTGCGAAGAGGCGGAGGGTCGTGGCGTGCTCGAGGACGCGCTCGACGACCTCTTGCGGGAGGGAGGTGTGCTTTGCGATGGTGGCTTGGGAAGCAGTGCCATCGAGGGGGACGGCGTCCCAGAAGTTGAAGTGGTTGAGGATGTTGAGGACGGCGACGTCAGGCATGGACTGGAGGCGTTAGACTGATAGTTGGTGATTTGGAGGTGGGAGAGGGACTCACGTTGTGGACGTAGTTGAAGATGCTCTCGCTCGGGCCTTGGGCGAGGTACCACATGTCATTCAGGGAGTCGAGCAGCTTTTGACGCAGAAGAAAGATCTCGGGCGTGATGCCCTCATAGCTGGTCGGACTGTCGGCTTCAAAGGTGGGCTGGGGGATCTTGTTCTCCTCGAGGAACTTGGTGAAGGACGCCGACAGCTCGGTGACCTTGGCCGCGAGGCTCTGGAGGGTTTCCGGTGAATTGGCCATTGTGGTAGAGGGGAGTCTGCTGAGTTCAGTGAATGAGAGAAGCAGAGATCGTGAGTGATCGACATCGTCGAGCATGTTCAGGAACCGTCATCTTTTTAAAGCTGAACCCTGAATGTTTAACACCCCCCCCGGGGCGGAATTCGTCGGCCTTGAGCTTCCCCCGAAGAAACAACCCCTCCGCACTCGGACTTCCTTCACTCTGCAGGAGAAACTGGAACCGAAAGAGACTACAGTACGTTATCCATCCTGGTGTGGAATGTGAACAAGGTGGTGGCGGTAGTGGATGTAAGACCAACGCACGGCGACGATCTGATAATCTTATCAGATCAAAACCAATGGAGATCACGGCACATCCTAGGCCCAGTGGAGGCTAGACCGTGGGGTTCTCCCACCAGGGGTGACATCAGTATGGGCTCCATGACGTGGTCTTGCGGCATTTTCCAAGGGGCGCAAGGGCTCAAGGAGATTTTGTCACAAGCCATTCGATGCGTGGCGCCGCGAGTGCCGCTCCTTGGCTTGATGTTCCCGTGGGGTTGGCCTCGGCACCGGCACTTCTCGCGAGTGCCGTCTTGGATGTGGAAGTGTGCGTCGAGGGGCGTTTGGGGCTTGGGGTTTGGGGGCTCGGGGGCCATGGGTCTTGCGAAATGAAGCACGGCATGAGTGGACAAGACGTTGGAATAGAGATCCTCACCCCGCGGCCAACGTCGGGGACTCGGCGCTTGATCGCGTGCGTCAACTTGTTCTGCGCGATTAACATTGAGGCCCTCTGGAGATTGAGATGGAGGGGCAATGGATGGTTGGAGGGGCACCGGGAGGGAACAAGCCGGAAGATACCTTATGTGACATTAAGTTATGGCTGGAAAATGGGGGATCGCCTTCAATGGGGGTCCATGGACGCTTCTCTCTTGTACGGTTCTCCTGTGGATGATCAATGTTCCATGCGGCCTCACTTCTATCGGCTATACTTTCCATGCAGAGAGCTCGTCATCGACAAGTGCTCCTTGATCTACCCCTGAGCTGGTTCAAAGTTAATATCCAAGCCCCTCAGCCTAAAGCTCGATCCTTTGCTCAATGGGTGTGGGTGTACCCTGCTCTGCAATGCATCGGCCTGTCACGCGCGGCTGGAGATTGATGCTGGGGGCTAAAACTTCATCTTCGCGATGTAACGTTGGCAAGTGAAGCTTCACTTCAGTCTTTGTCTGACTCAATTACTGATGTCCGAGCTCGACGCGAGACCGTCATCTGTTACTCCGAGCCTCAGCTTCACTTTCTTCCCTGTCCAATCTCCTCCATCTGCTCTCCGCCTTCGGCATCCCTCGCCTTGACAGCCCACGCAAGCTCCTCGTCAGCCTGCACCGCCCTCTTCTCGTCCTCCTCGCCCAGCTTGACATTGTTTGCCAGCCAAGCCAGAACGATGAGAATCGTACCGACGCACAAAGACCCGATCGCCAGCGTCTGCTGCGTCTCGCGGTATGCCTCGTTGATGTCGTCCCTCTCCGCGCTGCCCATCGTGTAATTCTGCGCGACAACGATCGATCCGAAAATCTTACGTGCCTCGGCGGCGGGGAAGTTGGCGCGCAGCTTGCGCGGGAGGATCGAGTTCCAGATACCGCCACTGATAGTCGTGCCAAGGTTCGAGCCGAAGCCCAAAGACGAGAGGTACACGGCTGTCGCTACGGCGATCTCCTCGTTGCTGACGGCCGCTTGGAGGGCCACCTGCAGGGAAACCTGGGCGAGGCCGCGGCCCACGCCGAGGAGCGACTTGACCGTGATGAAGGCGGGCTCGTTGCCGATGTGCGAGCCGGAGACGTTGGTGAGGTAGATCGGCAGCCCGGCGGCGAGGAGGATCAGGACGACGCCGATGATGATGAAGGGCTTCGTGTGCTTGACGAACTTTAGCAGGAGACCGCAGAGCAGGGCGCCGACGTTGTAGGCGACGCGCTGGGCGTTGTCGACGCGCGTCGCGGCGCCGGGGGAGTAGTCGCCTGCTACCTGTAGGAAGCTCGAGAGGAATGGGCGGTAGACGCTGTCGGACATGGCGATGACACAGGCCATTGCGCAGGCGATGATGACGTTGCGCTCGCGCATGGTGCGGTACGGAATGATGGGCTTCGTGGCGTACTTGTAGTCCCAGACGAGGAAGGCAATGAAGGTCAAAACACCGACGATGAGAAGCACGATGGACGAGGCCTCCTTCCACTTGTCCGTGTTGCGGCGGCCGGCGATCGTGATGGGGAGCAGCGTCATGGCGAGACCGCCGACGAGCAGGAGCGCGCCGATGAGGTCGAGCTCGGTGGCCAGGTGCTTTGCCTTTCCGAGAGCGCCGGATGGTGCGCCGTGCATCAGGGAGACGCGCTCGCCGATGAGACCCATGCGCTTGGCTCGACGGCCCATCCAGACCATGATGGCGATCGTGGGCAGGGCGGTAACGGGCAGCACAATGGACCACATGCCGTAGCCCCAGCGCCAGGACGCGTTCAACAAGATGTGCTCGCCGAGGTAGGTTCCGGCGTATAGAGTAGGGATGGCGGTGATGGACTCGGGTAGGGTGAACAGGATGCCTCGATTCACGAGACTGGTCACGTCGGCAACGAAGATCTGCTGGGTAATGTTCCACCAAGTGTCGCCGAACGAGTCGAAAATGCCTCCAGCCTGGCCATGGTCAGTTGGCGATCGCTCAACGATTCATGCTTGAATGTACTCACGAGGAAGGTATCGACGTTCTGGCATGCTGCGAACATCATGTTGCCGATGGCCATTGATAGCGCTGCGCCGGCGAAACCTTGAGGACGTCCAAAGTGCTGGTTTTATCAGTCTGGAGACTCGTTTCAAGCAATCTAAGGCCTTCCTGTCTGCTATGGTCTACTTACATCGGCGAGCTTAGCCAACAACGGGTATGAGACGATGCGCACGATGCCGTTGATGATGGACCCGGTTGTAAGGAGAGAGTGGCCCTGGAAGTGGCTCGTCGCGTACGGCTCGTAGACATTCTGGGTGTAGCTCGTGAAGTTCATGAAAAAGTTCATCACGAGGAGGCTAGGAAGGCATTAGACCGCTGCTGCCAAGTTGAATCTCAAAAGACGTCGCCTTACCCAGTGATGGCGATACCGAGCTTTTTGGGCGTCCAGAGCTTTCGCAAAGCCTCAGCAGCGGTCCTCGGCCGGTGATTTGACACTTCAATGGCAGCACCATCTTCAGCGACGGCGGCGTTGCTTGCCGGAGTCTGTATTTCGGTCATTGTGACTGAAGTAAAAGACAGTCGCCAGACGATAAGGCACGATTGAAGGATATGATTGCAACAGACAGGGAGACGGAAGAGCAGAAACTCCAGCCTTATAACCCTCGCTGTCCATCATCCCGACTTCGGTTGTCCGACTTATCTGATCCGACGTCGGTTATTTGAGTTCGGATCTGATTAGATGCTTAGATTCTTTTGAGTAAGAATCATGCTGATCTCAAGAAACTGCCCCTCTCAGGGCCGCTGTCATGCTGGGGCATCCCACCAGTCGCACCACTCTACCGCATCTATTTGGAAAATTCGTCGCACCACTCAGACCTCTTGGTGATCCGTGGACGATATTTTCCCTAACAAAAGACGGGGTACAGGGTTGGCACTGTTCGGGAAGCGCTCTGAGGGTGAGTCGAATTTTCCCAATTGATGCGGTATTGGCAGCTTATGGACATGGCTGGGCATGGAGCCCTGAAGGAAAATTCTCTTTGACGACCCTTTCCAAGGATTTGGGCTCCTGATGGTCCCGGAACCCAGTCAGTGAAACGCTTCTCGTTGGCATCACTGATGCCAAGCCGAGGGGCCGGGACACCAGTGGGTAAAGCGCGTTGATCGTCGCAGTCGTAAAGACGGAGTTGTGATCAATTTCTCGTGGCATCTCCGCACAGAAGGCTACCCCATATCCACCCAAACTAATCTTTACAGGTTTTATCCCCGTACGTGCTGGCGCCATGGCGAATGAGGTCGCGGAAAAAGGTATAAAAGTGGAAGAAGTCGGGTCACATTTAAGCGACGCCAACTACACGAGTAAGGAATCGTCGCACCTGTGGATCCTCGAACACCCTGGTGAGAATAACTGACAGGTGGGCAACGTGCATGGCGGGTGCGCTGTTTGTTCCAGGAGGCAGCAAGCCACGCGACGACACGATCTTCAGTCAGAGGTCTGGAACATAGATATTGATGCTTGCTTCGTGGGAATAGCAGATCTTCCCCGGACAAAAAAATCTCCCGTGACAGAGCGGCTATAAGTCCTACTGATGGCCCCGACCGCTGAGCTCCCGACGTGTGTGTGAGGTTGACGTCCGCGGATTTGACGGAATCGATCAAACCTACCTCCGAAATCGACGGTTAGCAGACCCTGGCTGAATGGCTCGCATGCAGGGATGTTGTGCTTCAACAAGGATACCGAAGGATCCGACTTGCTTGGAGCAAAGTTTTCCCAAGCATACCCATTTAATTCTCAACATGTCCTGGGTTGGCTGTTGAATGGTGAGTGTGATCAGATTCGACTCAGAGAGCACGCACTCGACCAATCTTTCAATACCGTGAAGGTGAGTTAGAATTTGTGGACCTGCGAATCTAGCATCCTCTGGCAGCCTCGTTAACTCTATCTGATTTTGCTTCCTACCTACCTACATTCAAATGATGCTGAGCAGGCCATCTTGAAGTCTAGTCGAGTGGCCTCTTACTGAATACCGGTTTCCAGACGCTGTTTCATCGAGGGGAACTAGTATGTGCCTGGCCTCATTGCGGCTATGACATTCGCCAAGATGGCGAGACCTGTGACGACCCTATCGATGGCTGACAGAAGGACAAAGAGGGAGTAATTTGTGCTTCAAAAGGCAGCGATGATTTTGCGCTCCGCAGCTAGCCTAGCTGCGAAGAGGATTGCAGAAGCTCCGATCAAAGTGGCACCGGACCAGATCGAGAGACTCAAGTATCCTAATCTCGCCAAGATTTGCCCACTGATCGGGGTTCCCACAAGAGCCCTGGATTTTGTCAGTGACCTTTCTTCATTAAATGTTTCACGAGAAGGGAGGCTTACGACACGGCTATAGAGCCCATGACGCAACCAATGGCCACTCCTTGGTTTCCTGCGTGGGCCAGCTTACTAGCGCAGGCACTCTGAAGACTCATGACCCCCTGTTTCACAAAAGAGCTAGCAAACAATGGCCGTGAATGTCGGTAAGGCAAAGACATACCCCGGAGGCGAAACCATAAGCCAGCGCCAAGATAACCAACCCGGCCAGCGAAGTCGCCTTGGTCCAGCAAAAGGCCACAAGTCCCGACAAGAAGGCTGTCAGGGTACAAAAGTTGAAATGCCTATATCGATCTGCCAAAATGCCAGAGAAGAGTCTCCCAAAGAACGACACCGCGTTCAACCCTGCAAGAAGATTGAAAGCCGTCTCGGGAGCGATGCCTTGACCGATCGCGTAGGACGAGATGTAGAAATGGGGCGTCAGCAGACCTAGGTAGGAGCATGACAAGCCGAGATAAAGAAGGATGAAGGCTGGTTTCTTCAAGATAAAGAAATCAACGCTCTTCTCCTGCGGCAGCTGGTGATCTTTGTTGGTGTCTGGCTCAGTCTGCTTTTCGGTGGAGTCTTGGCGGATTGGCTCTGCCTGTTGCTGGACTCGGCGGGTCTCGAATGGTCAGGCACGCGATGGCCAAAGGCAAAATTATTACGAAGCCGGCCACCCGCATGGTCCACCCAAAGCCGACATCGTGCTTGTATAGTAGTTCCTGGAGCATGAGGGGCCAAACGATGCCACCGACTGAAGAGCCGCCTATGACCAGGCCGAATGCCAGGCCGCGCTTGTGAGGCATGCGACGAGATACCACGGCCAGCGTTGGATTCATGAGCAGGGCCGAACTGAGGCCCACGAGTACACCTTGGCTGAGGAAGATCTGATAGTACTTGGTGCCAAGAGAAGTCATGAAAATGGCAATTAGCAGCCCAATGCTACCAACATGCAATGGAATCTGTGACGGCGGAATCAGCAAACGATAATTCGAAACAGTGCTTGTCAGATACTTACACGAGGACCGTACTTGTCTGTGATGATGCCTACGGCCGGGCCAAAAAGCATGGCAAAAGCTACACTAACAGATCCAATCCATGATATGTCCGAGTCTGATTTCTGAAGAATAGTCTTGTAATGCTCCTGGAAGACGCCAAAGGCATTAGTAAAACCAACAGTGCAAAAAAGGAGGAGGAATGCTCTAACAACTGCGAGCCACGCCTATATACTGTTCGCTGTCAGTAAGTTTCCTTTATATAGTCGGTTAATCGCCCTATTATAGTAATTAAAGCCTGGCTCACTGTTAAGGGGGTAGTCTGGCAATGAGTGAAGGACAAGCAATGAGTCTGTTAGTAGGTAGCTATAGGGACGTAGAATAATCGATGCCCTCCTTCTCCTTATCTAGGCCTCTAGCCCTATATATATATATAATTCTGCTAACGCTCGGCCCCTAGTCTGCCAGTAACCCCTAAGGTCCTAGCCCCCTAGCCTATAGTTATCCGTAATTATAATATAATAGCCCTCCTTTTCTTATTACTTCGTCTCGAAGTAATAGCCTTTAGTAGTTTCCTCTCCTTAAAGCCTACTATATAGTATCTATAGCCTTAACTGCCTATTATTATTCCGTTACTTTATTATTCTATTATTCTATTATTCTACTAGTCTTATTATCTATTATTTTTATTATCGGCTCTAGTCTTTCTTCTTTTCTTAGTCTACTAGGTATACCTTAGTACTCGGGCTATACCTAGGGGCTCTACTATAGATCTACTATAAATATCTTTATTCTTTCTATTTTCTATTTTTATATTCTTTCTTTATTCTAGGTTATTATTTAATAGTTACGTTCTCTAGTAGGCTATTAGAGGGTTTAATAGTCGCTATTCGGGCTCCCCGTAGTTATTATATCAGTCGTTACTCCTATTTACCTTAATATTATAATAAAGAATAGCCTATTATTCTATTTTGTCTAGTTATAGCCCTCCTGTATATCTAACGGTCTCTTCTAGTCTCTAAGTCTCTTATTCTCTTCTTCTTTAATAATTATAATAAGAATAATAGTAAGTAGCTCTTTTCTAGGCCTGCCTCGGCCTTAGTCTAAGAGTCCTAGGTCCTAGTAGTCGGCTACTTATAGTTCTCTTACTAACTTCGTATAGATTTTCGTTTCTTTTAAATTTTTAATTACTTACCTATAAGTCTACTATAGTCTAGTAGTAGTCTAAGTACTAGCTTATAGTATAGTTCGTTAATCTTAATCTCTCTCTCTCTCTCTCTTATAAGTAGTCTACTAGTAATCTCCTAGTAGTCCGCTACTAACCTACTATAGAGCTATAGCCCCTCTTACTCGTACCCCTACCCGTAACGCCGCTAATACCCCCTATACTACTAGAAGTATACTATACCTCTACTATACGGACTATATAGCTAAGTAGTAGGTCCTAGCTAGTACCCGGATTACCTCTACTACGAGAACGATAGCTATAGGTCTCTAGGTAGTCTATTAGTACCTCTCTTATACTCTACTAATAGTAGGTAGCCGCTTCTACTAAATACTCGTATTATAATCTTTCCTAGAAAGGAAAAGTATATATCTCTATAAGTACTTCTAGTACTCCCCTAGCAGTCTTCTACTAACCTACTATAGCCCCTTATTAAGGACTAGCCCGTCTTCTAGGCTCTTTAGCTAGCCGTAGAGGCTATAGCCGCTAACGGCTATATTAGTAACTTTAAAGTATATTTTCCTTCGTTATCTACTAATAGGCTACTACTAATCCGCTATAGGCCACCCTTAATAAGGCTAGGGCCAATACTACTAAGGCTCTCTAATAGAGTAAGAACGATAAGGCTACTAGCGCCGAAAAGCGGGCTACCTCTAAGAAGGAGGACGCTAAGTAGTACTAGGCCTATTACCTAGCTATTATAGAGCGCCTCGCCTAAGCTACTAAGCGCTCTGCCTAGGCCACTAAGGCTACTACTGCTACCCTATAGTAAATTACTAGTAGGGTCGGTAATATTTTTTCTATACTCTCTAAGGTACGAGAGAGCTATAATCTTATTATAAATCCTCTCTTAGTAGTCTACTAGTAATCCGCTATTAACCTATTATAGAACTATAATACCCTAGCTAATAATAAGGAGGTAGAAGATAATACTATTAGTAGTAATAGCCTTAGAAGGAAGGATAGCCTAGATAGCTAGGATAGCTAGGATATATAAATTCTATACTATATACTTATACTACTAGTACTACTAGTCTATTAGTAGTCTACTATCTATCTTTTCTTTTTTCTTTTTTTCTTTTTCTAATTTCAGCTAATAATTCGTTACTACTCTAGTACTAGTCTACTATTAGCTATATAGTTTTGTTTTCGTATTTTTATTACTTTACTTTTACTTAGCTTCTAGTAGTATAGGGGCTAGTCCTCTATTAATACCCCTTAAATATCTACTATTACTCTCTTAGTAATACGCTATTATAATCCTTCTATTTAGTCTATTCCTTATAGTAATTATTAATTAAATCGTCTACTATATTCCTAGCTAGTTCCTATAAATCTTCGCTCTTAGAGTAACTAGCTTACTTAATAAAGTACTATCTATTATATAGTAGCCCCTTATAAGCTACGATCTCCTTTACTAAGTATATATCTTCTATCCCCGTAATTAAGTTAATTTCTATTATCTATAGATTTACTATTAGCTCTTTTAGTCGTAGCTTCTAGTCTTCTAAGTAGGATATATTGAAGATATTGTAGATTCTATAGCTAGTAAGTATTTATAGCCTATATATAAGGCTATAGTCCCTGATCTTTCTAATAATACTTAATAGTCCTAGGCACTTATCTAATAGCTTCCTACTTAGTTACTACTACTTAACTATTTTTACTAAGAGTAAGACTATATTACCTTCTTTATATTACTCTAGTTTATAGTTCTTATTATACTATCTAACTTATTATTTACTATATTTCTATGGTAGATCTCGTATTCTTTTCTTATTCCCCTCCTATTCTATACTATATTCTTCATATTACGACTATATTTCCTCAGTATTACTAATATTATATTAAGCTTCTAGGACTAGCTAGAGTATACTATATTAGAGCTTCTATTAAGAACTATTAGGTAGTCGAATAGAACGAGGTATTATATATAAACTCTATTAATAGGAGTAGCTAGGCTTAGTTCGACTATTCTATATTATAGAACGTTCTAAAATAGTATTCGAGGTTCTAGTTCTGTTATTCTATCTAATTATCTATTTACGGATAAAATACTATAGATAGGCGTCTCGCTATTCCTATTCGTCTATAAAGTATTATCTAGAACTTACTTATAAAGAGGGATCCTCTATCCGATACTATTCCTCTAGGGCCGGCCTATATATCTTAAAGATATTATCCTATAAAGTTATTATAAGACCCTCTACGAAAGGTGTATTATTTATAGAGAAGTATTATATATACTTTATAAATTTGTCTATTATATTAAGTAAAGAATTTTACTTTACTTAGTAGGAGTTAAAAGCTATAACCTCCTTTCTACTATAGCTGAAACTACGAAATAATTATAGGGCAAATTAAAGATAGAAAGGGTACCTCCGCTAATAAGAACTCTATACTTCTAGGCCGCTTATTAGGTTTTTTTATTAAGAATAAGCGGCGAGATAAAATAACCGAGGGTTGCCGAGCGCCGTGCCGGCCAGTGCAAGTCCGATATTAGCTCTCGTCCCGTTATCAGAGTATATATAGGTGTGCACGCCCCTGATCGCGTATAATAAGCCTTCTATATATACCTTTAGACTTAGAATACTATTCTTTAAGAGCTATTTATAATCCGGCCTAATTCTTCTTCGTTTATATCCTAAGGCCTTTATAAGGCTGCCGTTAGAATAAATAAAGTAAATATCGAGGTTTAATTTAACTATTTAGTATATTTCGGGGAATAGGTGTCATGACACCGGACGAAGACGCGGATTCCTCCGACTACGAATATACATCAGATGCAATAGAAGAACATGATGAGATGGATGAGTTGCATCGAGGACTTGAAAATCTGAATATCGCCCGAGAAGACCCCTTGCGACGATAGCAGGATTCGCCAGCTTCGATGGACGAAGACCTGCGAGAATGGTACCGTGACCTATCATGGAGACTTTCTATGTTCTTCTCTCTGTGTATTACGAACGATATACCTGATGTCGAGCGACTCATAGGCACCTACCGGGATCCTTTGCTACGATCGAAAGACAGGCAAGGAGAGAATTGTATCTCGTTTGCAGCTATCGAAGGTCACCTCGAGATGGTTCAATTGCTTTACAAACATGGCGGAAGCATTTACAACTCCAATAAGAAAGGACGAACACCTCTGATGGAGGCAGCGCTCTGGGGGCGATTGAAAGTGGCTAAGTTCCTCCTTAAACAGGGCGCTGATCCTGATATGCAAGATCGGAAGGGGCGCAAAGCTTTGTTTTACGCACTTCTATCGACTACTATAGCCAGAATGCGAGCGACAAAAGATCACTACGTCGAAAAGTCTACGGCGGAAAGTAATCGCAGAGTTATTGCGATCAAACTGCGAGCTTATGAGCCGATCGCAGCAGAAACTGAGGCAAACGATAATGAATATGGTGGTGGCCATCGGTTCAGTCTCAATACAATGCAGTCTTAAATGACTTTCATCGAACGCAGCACGACCTACGATATCCCTGATTCATATAAGACGATCGCTAGGCTAGACCGAGGCACTATGTTTCCTATTGTCAGCGCTGCCAGCGGCTGGAAAACGGGTTTTGCGATTGACCTAATTATCAATAATCGATCCTGGACAGGGAAAGTCAGGGAGCTCTGTAACGTGCTTGGATACGAGTTACCTGCAGACGGAAGGGATCGGTCTGAGCCTGTGGGGACGTACTTCGCCTCCTACGCGGAGAAGAAACTCATTGCTTACTATATTGACAAGCATATGGTGCTTCCTTGGGCAGCCTTGAAGAACAATAATCGCGGGGAAGGAGGCGATTGGATCAGGGATAGTACCCAGTTTCAAGATCTTACTGACGTTCAGCCGACGCTGATGAGGGGAAGAGCCAAGATTTCTGTCAGTCGATTAACTTGTGCGGACTGCATACGGTTCGTACACTATATTGAGCAGAGCTTGGGTTTATATTTTCAAGTAGAGACCTGCTAGGTTCGTGTATCCGAGAGACGCTTTCAGCCTGAAGTTTGAGTTTGAGTTATCTCATATGATGACTTAGATTGTTGTGCAATGGTGGCTTAGGCGCCGTGTTGGATGCCCACAACTACTACTAACGTTGCTCACCCACTTGTGGGACACCCCCCCATGTGGGACACCCCAAAACCCGACCCCTAAAATCAGACCCCTCCCTTCAACCCGAATTTTCAACCCGTTCCGATGCAACGATAATACAGTCCTCCGGATCACTAGGTAATTCAGGGCCGCTGATTTCACCTAGACTATCCTCTCTATCGCCTGCCTCAATTTGAGCCCTGTAGATAGCTTCGATGTCGGCAAACTTCGAATTTAGGCTGATTCGGACCTTCTTCTTCTTCCTAGGCCTAGCCTGTTCTAACTGCTGTTCTAAAGCCTGAATCCTGCGTTACTAGGTAGCTAAGAGGCAGTCCTTTTCCTTAAAGCCTTTCTGAACCTTACGGAATAGTAGCCGTTGCGTATTAGTAGGTTAATCTAGCCGGTTAAATTAGGCTAGTTAGACCTATAGTTTAACTGACTTCCTAGGGGTCGACTATAGAACTATAGATATAGCTACTTTATGCTATTCGATAGCCCTAGAACCGAGGGCCCTATTGAGTATAGGGTCGATCGTATTAGTAGCGTTAGTAGAATTCTCTAGTAGGAGACGGTTGAGAAGTGGTCTATCTATCTATACTAGCTAAAGACCTATAGATTTCTACC